>JAJMHM010000036.1:0-146453 GCA_030566045.1 Geotrichum geniculatum | reverse complement strand
AAAAAAAAAAAAAAAAAAAAAAAAAAAAAAAAAAAAGAAAAAAAAAAAAAAAAAAAAAAAAAAAAAAAAAAAAAAAAAAAAAAAAAAAAAAAAAAAAGCTGGAAAATATTGAATTTATAAAAGAACATGGTGGGGCCTTCCTCATAGTAAAAATTATCAAAGTCCGGGTAACTTTGATTGGTAAGGAGGGGTAACTCGGAATTTGTGTCGCCATAAAAAGTGCACAAAATAAAAGCGGTTGCAAAAAGTCGACAAAAATTGCAAATTTCGGATTAATTTATTAGGTTTTCAATGTCGGTTAGGAAAACCGCTGTAAAATTTGAAAATACAAATTAACTGTGTTGATCTATGGCAGCCAAATTTTCGACCGAGGACCATGCACGGTAAGAATTGACACGCGGGATTACTAGGGATGGTGACAAAAATTGGAATTTTGCCGTGTATCCATTTTTGCGCTTTTTACTTTTTTTTTGTATTTTTGCGTTTTTTTGTCAGCATAAATTGGATGACGCCAATATACGAGAGTAAGCACCCGAACCTAAAAAAGAACCTATTTAGGAAGTAGAACGTATTTAGGAAGAAGAACCTGGAGTGAAACCTATATAGGAAGTAGAACCTGAGAGAGAATCTTCTATCTGAGATCCTTCTTGATCCTCTTGATACCTCTTGATCCTCCTAACACTCCTTGATCCTCTAATACTTTAACTCACTTCCTATTCCACTCTACACACTCTGAAAACTTGACCTTGTCTCCTCCAAATATATCTAAAGCAGAACCGAACGTAAGATCAACCTTCCCTTTACTCAACTCCTCTACCAATCTCAAATCATCCAATGAACTAGCTCCTCCAGCATAAACAATGGGAAGCCCAATATCCCACTCTCCCAGCCGTCGAACAAGCTCTGCATCAACTCCCTTGCAAAGTCCTTCAACGTCGGCCGCATGAATCAAAAACTCTGAACAATACTCCGACAGCTTCTTCAGATTCGCAGCCGTCACCTCGTAGTTCGTCACCGTCTGCCACTTGTTCGTAGCTACAAACCACTTCACAGCCTTCGCACCCGTACCATCGTCAACCTCCCGCTTGCGACAACTCAAATCTATCACCACCCGCGACACATCGCCGTTCAGCGCCCGTAGCAGCCGGTCCAGCCTGTCAAACGAAAACTCCTTCCCGTCAAATAGAAATGAAGTCACAATCACCTTGCTCGCCTGGTGCTCTTCTATCCACTCCAGCGCATTGGCGTCCGTGATCCCTCCGCCAATTTGAAGCTCGTTTGGCCATGTCTTGAGCGCTTCTATCGCCGCTGCTTCGCAGTTAGGTCCTAACTTGATTACATGTGTGCCAAACACCTGGTTCTCCTTGTACAGATTTGCATAGTACGAACTAGGCTGCGAAGACTCAAAGTTCGTCTTCAAGTCCGTCGTTTCAAGCGTCCCTCCTACTATTTGCTTCACCTTTCCTGAGTGAATGTCGATACATCCCTTGAACTTGGTCATTCTGGTGGTAACTGAAAGTTGGGAGAATAAAAAAAATAAAAAAATATATTTAAAAAAATAATCCTTCTTCACCATCACCATGCCTACAAAACGAAAATCAAATCGTCCTACTGGACAAGAATCTAATAATGATTCTTCAGATTATCTGAGTTTGCTACAGAAAAACTTTGAAGCTCAATTCGGTCACTTGGACGGTTTCGATATTCCTAAAAATGAAGCAGTCAACGACGATTCAAGCGATTCAAGCGATTCAAGCGATTCAGACGATTCACACCAAGACTCAAACGAAGACTCAAACGAAGACTCAAACAATGAAGACTTTGATCTCGAAATCAACAGTGAAAGCAAAGATGAAGCTTCTGAACATCCCATAGTCGTCAAGTTCACTGACTCAACCGTTCCTCTCGATAATGACAAACATTTAAAAAAACTCTTCATGTCTTCAAAGGCTCCAAAACACGCTGAGGACTCTCCTGCAAAACCGCTCTCCAAAAAGGAGGAATCAGAAGAAAAAATCAACTTGGACAACGACCTGGCCCTCCAACGTCTCATCCAAGAATCTCATATATTGGCCGAAGCAGGTCTTTCTGGTGTAGACATTTCTACTGGAATCACTGGCCGCGTCCGCCATAAAACTCTCGACTCCAGACTCGACGCACTGGGAATGAAAAAGAGAAAGTCGGACCAAACTCCAATGCTCATCAAACAAGGCATGAACACCAAATCTGCTAAACGCAAACATCGCCATCTCACCGCTGCCAAAGATGCTGGTATCGTCTTAGCCAGATCAGAAACCGCAAAGACTCCAAAGAAAGATTCCCAGAAAATGAGACAGAGAGGCTTGAAAATTAACTCTGTGGGAAGAGAAACTAAGCATGGTCTCGTCATTAGCAAAAGAGAAATAGAAAAGTATTCCGGAACTTCTGCCAACAAGAAGCGTAAGAAGCGATAGTCATCATCATTCTATTATAAATTATTCATGTCTATATCCCAATAATTGTCTCAACATTCCAACATCTATAATCCACCAATTTTGTGTATGATCTCCTTTAATATAAGGATACACCCGTCCTATACTACTCTCAAAACTCTCCTTCTCTTTGCTCGACAGACTCATGTAGCCGTCAACCACTTCACTTATCCCACTGCTCCCTTCATTCGTAACTCCAATATGAACCCTCTCAACTTTACCATGATTAACTAGATCGTGCATTGTAAAAGACCCCTTCTCGACATTGACGTAGCACGTTCGAAGCTCACTGCTATTCATAAGAACATTGTCCAGTCTTATACTGTGTTCTCCAGAATCAACTTCCAAATTCTCAACTTTTTCCAGTAAATGAAAGTAGCTCGCTGGGACCATTCGCTCTATCAACAGATTCTTCAAAGTGTTTCTATTCTGAACCACAATCTTCTCCAGTAACCGAAACGCTTGAGCAGAGTTGTTGTAAAAGGCCAGAGACTTGAGCTGTCGAAATGGAATATTGGGCAGTGAAAACTCCGTCACCGACCCATCATATTCATATTCATGGACATCGTCGTCAAACGTCTCAAATAAATATAGATTCAGCTCCAAGTGCGTGATACAATCAAACGATGTATAGTCTGTAGGTAAATTGGCATAAAGCATCCTGTCACTCGCAGTCAAACACTCTAAATTCGGGGGAAGATACCACTCTTCATACACCCCATCGTCTATAGATATCTCCAACTCCTCCAACGACGTGTGCTCCTTAAGCAACTTGCCAATGTCTCCAACGCTAGTAAAGCCTATGGGAACTGAAAATCCTGAATCCCAGCCAAACCCATTGTAAATCATCACTAATCTCTGCAACTGCTTCAAGTCTCGCAGTCCTTCCAAGTATTCGTCTGGAACATACAGCGACCCTGAGATTAGCAGCTCCAGCGAAACCACTCGCTTTCTCAGAGCTGGAATCTGGTTCAGCATGGGAACCAATACTTTCAGGTCTTCATTGGTCTTTTGTACCACATTGCACCGCAGCTTTTCATTTCCTTCTAGTAACCTCGTCCATTTTTCCACATACTCCATACTACACTCGACCTTCATATCAAACATGAATGAAACTTCTCGCAGCCCGGGCATCCCGTCAAACGGCAGTTCCAGCTCCATTTCTGCAATGTGTAGATGTCTGACCCATTTGAAGTTATTGGAGGCCTTGTCCACAATCGTGTAGAACGCTTCTGGCTTTTCGTAGTGTGTGAAAGAGTTGTGAAGTAGGCACTTGTCTTCAAAGACCCCTTGGAATACCTTCTTGTGAGGTGATACCACCGCTGTGTTTGTATATATGAAGCTGTAGCTTATGTCTCGGAGAACTTTGTTGACTCCAGCGAGTTTGGTTACTGCGTGAATAGGATTGAAGTCGTGGAAGGCAATATATGAATGCTCCAAGTTCAGATCTTTGATTCCAAAGTCGTGATTTATGAGAATCAGAAACCTGATGATTCGATGAAGCAGTTCTGCGGGTAACTTGTCCAACCTCAGAGGCGATTTTGATTCCATGATTGAATGTTTAATGTAGATGTTTGGGTTGAAAATATTGAAATTTTATCGAGATATATTAGATCGTGTTCACGTGATTGATCTTGACTAGATTTGGATTTAATAGAGATTTGTGATTTCTTGAAAAATGATCAATAATGAAGATAACTGACAGTGGAAGCAGTTAAGATAATCCTGGAAACTGTACCCCAGATTTTATGAGTACTAATTATTTGGCAGCTAATGATTTTTTAGTTATTATTATTATCTATAATTGGTCATAAAATCATTATGGTCAATGGTAACTGTGATCAATGGTAAACTGTCATTAATGGTAAACTGTCATTTATAGACATAAGACTGTCATCAATTATCATAAAACTATTATTTCTAAACATCTCTAATCAGTCTTAAGCAATCATTCCTAATCAATAATCTTTAAACTCGTTAAACAATCATCGCAGTCATCCCGTTTATCATTACTCTAACTGTAGCCAAACTTCTCTCTAATTCATGCCATCTCTAACATCCCCAACTCTAAGCTCCAACCTTCCACCAACTCTCTCCGTCTCTCCATCTCTCTCCAACTCTTCGTTACCAACTCTCCATCTCTCTTCATCACCAACTCTCCATCTCTCTCTCCATCTAGCAAGTTTATGGTTTCACGTGATTTATATATATCATGATACACTAATTTACAGTTCAATATCCAAAAACAAAACACAAAAAATTTTTACTTCACATCACCAAATGCAATTTGAACATCATGAACAAATGATCGAGAACATGTCAAGTAACATCACTTCTAACCGTGAGCAGGTTATTCTGTCGCTGAGAAAAACGTTTGCGGTGCTCCTCTCTCGAATCACAGATGAAGATGAGGACGACTTGGAGGACGCAGATGAACAAATACATGGCTTTCTTCGCTTTGCAAGCTCGAAATTTGACATCTGGACCTTGGAAAGAGACCAGGAACAGCTGTGGACCAGCTTTTACTATCCTGCGCTGAATTCATATCGCAAGCTTCCTTATGACGGTCCAGTTAGCCGGGACAGAGCTGCAAAGCGCTTCGAGAAGGTCTGTAAGCTTATTGCCCACTTTTATATGAGACAACCTAAAAAAGACCAGTCGATTCTTTGTCATTTGGGGGATATCGCCAGGTATAGAGCACAGACCGACCGCGCAATGTCTTATTATTTGGCTGCTCAGACTCTTTCGCCATCCACAGCAGGTGTAGCCTTGAACCAGCTCGGAAACCTGGCTTATGCTAAAAACGACTATCTGACCGCCGTGTTCTACTTTCTAAAGGCTCTATCTGTAGAGGCCCCGTTCAAAGAAGCTGCTACAAACTTGCGAATTGTCTCTAAAAAACTCGTCAAAATGCGAGACGCTGGAGAAACGATATTGCGGATATTGCAGTTGTATGTAGCCAGCAACAAGAGCGACGAAGAAAATAACTTGCTAATATCAATCCAAGAGGAGCTCTCTAATGAATTGAGCAATCTGATCAAAGACGGTTCTGTCTCAGTAGAGACTCTCGTGAAGCTGGGTATCATTGGAATCACATTCGCATGGCAGGGCCAAAAACAAGACCTGGCCTTCACAAATATGATTTTTGACAAAATTGTCAGCTCCTTCTTCTATCTGCTCAGTATCAAAAAGGAAGACGGCTTCAATCAGATCTTAGCGGTGTTGAGAGTATACTTTGCTTGGATTCGGAAAACACAAATCAGTATGCAGTTTGGTGAAAAATTAGTTGCCATGCTAGAATTACTGAGAGTCAGGTACGGCTTCAAGTTTGACATTGTTACTGCCGTGGGGAGATCCAATGTTTTCAAGCTGGTGGAAGAAGACGACCGGTTCAAGAGGCAAGCTACTGAGCAAGACTACGAAGACATTGACTCTGAAGAATCAATATTCATTGATATGAATGAAAAACCCCAGCATTTTGAAGAATCCGAGTGTGCTGGGCTTTTATCTGTTGATGGCGGGTTAGATGACATTCCATCTGGCTTGGCTGAAGGTCTTTGTGAAGTTGAGTACAGAGCTCAATGCTTACTGTTTTCTGGAATTGAATTGGCACGACGCGGCGACGAAATAACAATTGACGAATATGTTTCTTCTCCAGAATTCAAGTTTAAAGAAAGCTTCACCTCACCTTCCACCTCTGTTACCAGCACTCCGCCAGTTGAGACGCCAGCAGTCAATTCAGTTGCTAAAATAAGTCCTCGAGAATTGGAACGGAAGCAAGCGTTGTTTATGCAGCGCCCGGGTTCTAGCGCGAAACTGGTCAACGCTTCTGCTTCACCGCAGTTTTTGAAAAAGCTTCGTGCGCTAGAGTTCAAAGAAATCAATCCAAACAAAAGCAACGGCTCAGCCAGACCTGAGGGCGATAAAAAGAATTCAAGGAAATGCTCAGACCGCCGAAACCCGTCTTCTCGAAGACCTCGCTCAACCAAAGGCAATCCCATGGCGGCTCCTGAAATTGCATTTACCAATGTTGACCGTAACGCCAGAAATGGGTGCGAAGATGAAGACGACGAAGATGACGAGGAAATTGTGTATGTAGGACGAGCAAAAGCATGAATTTTCAAGTTCGTCAAAGGAACTCATGGGATTCATGTGGTTCTTGGGAATTGGAAAAACCAGCATTACGATCTGGTAGACAATCTTGACATTTTAACGGCATGATTTTGTCCTACTCTCTTTGTGCATTTTGGTCCACAAAGGATTCTTCATTCTGGTGAATTAGATGTAGTAAAATGGAGCCAGATACTTTATTTCAAGATGAAATCATCGTTAATCGAACTGATCAATTAAGGTTGGCTCCTACCACTCTTCATATATTTAACTTACTTTTCTTTTTCATTGCACTAAACGTTAATCTTATAGTCTCAATAGATGGAGTAGCGAATATAGAGCTTTTTGAGAGTATATTAAGAATTTTGTAAATATGTATTGTTTGTATTGGAATAATTTCTTTTCATACAATAACACAAGAATATATTCAAAATCTTTTATATAAACTTCTTATTCCTCTTCTTCTTCTCTTCCTTTCTCTTCCCGCTATCGTCTTTATAACTGCATTTTGTGCCTTAACCTCAGCTTTCTATTTGCTTTCAACTACAAAATACAATAACCATTGACATACAAGTGATTTTGGATTCATTCTTGACAAACAAAGATGAACACTAACGACAGCAATGGGTGGGAAAATGAAGATTTTGGAGTCACGGCTGTTGATGAGACTATAATGAATAACTACGCCCAAAAAAACACTTGTTTGAACTCAGGCGATGGCTCTCGTAATGTCTCTTCTCCCCGAACTACAAGCTCCAGCCAGGTTGCCTGGGACGTGATCAATGAATCGAGCAACATTATGTTGTCAAACAATGTGCAAAGCGCAGAGTCTTCAGGTGGTGAGACTCCGGGAATGATGAACTTGAGTAACACGGTCAATGACGCGAGCTCTTACACTCACTATAATGATAACAATACAAACAACACCACTCCTGATACCGACAATTGCAACTCGTCCATGTTTAATAATATCTATTCATACCAAGGTCAGCCCGAGCCTGCCCATAATTACTTTAATAATTATAACGCTCTCCAGCAGCAAATGTCGCAACAGCAGTATCCTCAGCCATTCCAGCAGCAGCACATCTTGCCGTCCCAGCCAAACGAGCCAATTCCTTCTAATTATCATTTCCAGCTACATGCTCCTACCGCTCACCAGTACTACAGCCCAATTGGAAACTTGTCTCAGCAACTCCCCCAGCAGCCTTATGTTCCTCAGCCAACAGTCGACGTTTCGGACAAAATCGAGACTCATAAAGTTACTGTCTCTGCCATGACCAAAGACCGCATGGATCGCATTTATGAACTTTCCAAAGAAAAGAAAATTCCTAGAGACGTTCTAAACTCAGTCGTTATATACTATACCGATGAAGGCAGACTTGGGACTTTTGGTACTGAGAAAGAGATTGATGCGAGCGAAAGAATTGTTGAAGTTGTTACAAATGGAACTGGTGGAATGCAAGATCCTACTCTCAAAGGACGTAGAAGAAACTTGCGCAGTAATGGACCTAATCATATTAAACGGCCTTTGAACGCGTTCATGATGTATCGTAAAGCATTGACAAAAAAAGCGAATATGGCTGGCGTTTTGCCAGAATTGAGATTGAACCATCAAGTCATTTCTCAAATTATTGGACTCTTGTGGAAAACAGAAGAGAAGACTGTGCAGGACAAGTTCAACGCTCTTGCAAATAAGGAAAAGGAAATCCATCGCATTTTGTTTCCCACGTACAAGTTCAGTCCCCAGAAGAAGAAGAAGAAGATTACAATGGCTAGCAAGAACGTTCCTAATTCAATGCACAGTGTTGGATCAACTGTCGGGTCGTCTGGTAGAAACTTTTTCAACGATCGATCTGGATCAGAAGAGACTTACAATATTCCTCTTCCCTCCATGACTCAAGAAGACTATAATCAAGATGGTGCACATCCTCCACTTTATTGATAACTTGATTTTGCATTTATTTATTATAAGCACGTTTGCATTTTTTTTAAGAGTTTGTTCATTAATTATATGATTTTTGAAAGTATTTTTTAATATATTTTCAATTCCTCGTGTTTTCAGGTACTAGTCTCTCATGATATAGTAGCTGATAAAGTTTATTTAAGTTTCCATACACAGACTGGTTGAAGCTGGAGTTAACTAGGAGGTTTTAAAGAACAATGTAACCTCTAGAGCCGTTGCACGAATGATGGTTCAGCTTTGTTGGAGCATTTTTGTATAAAGTTTATCTAGATGATTTGAATAAGGCAACTACTCCTTGACCAAACTCTAAAAGGTACCTAGAAGTTGGAGACGAAATGCTATTTTATTATAGGCAGGTACAGGCCTATTCTTTCGTTGGAGTTGGTGGCAGGCGAAAGGCGTATGAGAGGAGTTGATTCTTTGGTGATGGTGAGTAGTTATCAAGATACAAAGTTTGTGCATCAGGCCAGTCCATGTCTTGTTTATCCGTATCGCACTGGCGTATAGTTGAACTTGGTTACCAAGTTTATTGAACAAAAGGCTATTCTCTGGGTCATAGTTTTTTCAGAGCAGCGTCAGAGCAGCGTCAGAGCAGCGTCAGAGCAGCTTCAAAGCTAATAGCCTTGCCGATACCAGAATGGACGGTTTGACAGGTTTTTCAGGAAAGGCTGGAATGAAGCGAGACATGATCGTCGGCTTAAAACTATATAAATGAAAGTCAAAATTAGACATTAGAAGATGAATCGTTTCTAGACCGTAGAACGTTGGAAAGTTCAACTGTCTATCTGAGCGTTAATATGTGGGACTCATTCGTACTATTAATTCTATTAATTCTATTCAGATATATTCATCTATATTCATTTTAATTCATTTTAATTCTGTTCCAGTAGAGATACAAGTCTTTAAAGACCTCCACCAGCGACAGATCACGTCATGGGCCAAACAACTAACTGTTTCCTCTAAATAGCTATGCAGGCAGTAGCTAATTTTACCTTTGGAGTTGGTGTTTGCAAAACGGCTGTATTTGTAGCAATTAAGCTCCGTAGTATAATTTCCATAGGGCAAAGTTTTACTGCTCGCAATGGATTGCTAGGCGATTGCGATGGTGATGGCAATTGGTGCCAAAACTTCTGGCCCGAGAAGGTTGTCTCTTGGTAACTGCTGGTTAACGCGGTGCAGTTAGTTCTATAAGTATCTTGAGACATTGCAAGAACTTAAAACGGTGAGCTGAAGTGATCTTAGACAGTTTGAGAATTCTTAATATGAAATGTTCAATGTTCAATGTTCTGTTCTGTTCTGTTCTGTTCTGTTCTGTTTACTGTTCTGTTTACTGCTCTATTCAATGCTCAGTCTCTACTCAGTCTCTAAGCTGTTTATATTCCTCCTCACTACTCACCTGCTCCAAACGCAAACCCGTTTCCAGTCCGCAGTCAAGCTTTCGTGATGATGGAATATTCCCAAAAAGCTTAAACTTTCTATATTTAATCAATCCAACAATGTTGCTAAAAATACCTGCATCTAAATATTTTTCTATTGTCTTTCCCATTTCTCCTTCTTATACTCCAGTTCCCTTCCATGATCTGCTAGCTACTTCACCATGAAATCGTTCATAAAAGTTCATAAGCGATCTCAATCTGCTGGCCCCAATGAGCCGTCATCCGTAATGTCTCAACCCTCAGAGCCCGCCCCAAAGCTCACGCCGCTGCTAATACCGCCCAAATTTGCAACGTCTACACCCAGCAACTCGTCCAACTCGCCGCTCAAAAAGCTCAACCCAATCTCCTTCATCCGTCGTAGCAAACGCAGCAGCAGCGACGGTGGCTACTCGGACTACGTCCCGTCCGCTCAAGAGTACCGAGAGGCCGGCGCAATCTTTGGCACTCGCAGACACGACTGGAGCTCAGACTCGAGGCCTTCCGCCGTCTTCCAGCCCATCCCCGTCATGTTCATTCCTGCTACTGTTCCGAGCTCGCAATCGCATTTGCAACCGCACTTGCAATCGCATTTGCAACAGCATTCACAACAACATTTGCAATCGCCAGCACACTCGCCAATTCACTTGTCAACTGACTCGTCAACTGACTCGGCTTCAAGCAACTTGGTCTCGCCGGACATCAATGCATCTACTCCAGCCTCCAGCAGCCACTCTGGTGAATTCCACAACACCAAGCTCGAGCCCGCCCTCCACTTATTTGAACCTCTAGACCCCCTTCCCCAAGAAGACTTTCCCCAGGAAAACCATCGCCGCACCATACCGCAAAACGGAATCACCCAACTCACAAAAGAACTCAGTACCATCATCCGCCACAGTTTGGTTCTCGAAGACGACGAAGACGAAGACGACGAAGAAACTAAAATCGACTGGATACCCCCGACGCCCGCACTAACAATCGAAAAAAGAGCCAGCGTCCTCGTCCCCGACGAAGAAGACGACAACCATTCGGAATTCTCCTTTGAAGAAGACATAAGAATGGGAAGAAGCACCTCTGTCATTTACCATAAGCCTGCTCCCGTCAGCCTCGAAAAGCAAATCTCAGAGCCCATCCTCGGCAGCAACACCGTCTATAGCGACGACTCGGACTCAGAGCTCTATGAAGATGATTTTGACTTTGACCACCAAATCAAAGAAGACGACGCCCATCTGTTTGGCCCAGAAGATGATACCAACAATGAAGAAACTGTCTCTGTGGCCCCTTTGCATCTTTCTACCGTGGAAAGCTCAGACGAAGATATCTTCTGTAGCCCTCTCACTGGAGACATCACTTTCGAAACTCAGCTCGCTGACTTTGACGACAATGATTATGACTGCTACTATGATAGTTTGCTCGAAGAAGTTAACGCCGTGCCTTCTGATGAAGACTTTGAATCGCATTCTCAGCTACGGTATGATCTTGGGTTCAGAAGAGCCAAATCATACTCGTTTCAAGGCCAGTACTCGCCAAAACCACTGCCATTGAAACGTCAAACAAGCGTATTCAAAACGTCGGAATTTACTACTGTAACTCTCTTTTCTCCGTCGCCTAGTTTGTCAAAAAATTCTTCATTGTCGTCTTCGAGTTCCAGTAGGAGTTCTTCTTCATTGTACTCTGCGAGGTTCTCGCCGCCAATGGAATCTGATGAAGCAGACTATGCGATTCCAATGATACCCGAGAGAAAATCTTTAACGCCTATTTCTGAATTCAGGTAAATTTTTATTATTTTATTGTTTCCAAATATATTTATTCTGTCCAAACTCTATTCAAACTTCTTTTTTAAACTTATTCAAACAACTTTGTTAATCGTAAAAGTCATCGTCACTCTCATCTGCTCGATTGGATGAACGAATTGAACTGTATGTTGGTCTAAAGCCATCATCAATATTCTTAATCAACCTTCTATCAGCATCCTTAACAGCTCCAACGTCAATCAGTAACTCTTCAATATCCTTAACAGCAGTATTGTTTCCACCAAGCTGAGTGAGAGTAACAAGCTGCTTCACCACGTTTGTATTATGGTAAACTAAAATCGTTGGACAGTTGGACGAAGCATAATTTTCATTGATCTGACGGGCGTCAATCTGAACAAACTTGATATCTTTAAACTTCTCTGCAACCCGTTGAAACAGTCCAGTTAATAACTTTGATTGAGCAACACCTGGGTACATTATGTGTAGAAAAACGTAAACGTCGTTCTTTGAACCGTCAGTGACCTCGTCTGTATAATCCTTTTTCGATATCGTCTGGACACTACCAAACTTCTCCTTAGAGGCAAGAGTTTGAATCTCGGCCATTCTCTTCAGTTTATAGCTGGCTAAAAACGCTTCATCTTCTTCATCTTCAAGTGCATCAAGCTCATCCAGCGTCTTGTCTTCTAGTCTGTTGGCCTGCGCTTTGGCAATTGATTCCTCAAGAGCTTCTTCAAGCTGAGCTGTAGGCGATGGAGGCCTTTCAGGAATCACCCCGTGGGCTCTTAAAATATCATTCCATTCAGTATCCTCCGTAGGATCTACTTCAACATTCATACCAGGGGGATTCATTTTGTCGTGATGTGTAAAGGGAAAAGTCGAGAATTTCGGTATTTGTCTAAATATTTCAGTCACGTGAATTGGTAATAATTTTGGTCTTTCTGGACACAAACATTTTGATGGACCTAAACCCACGAAGAATCAAGAATGAGCGTGGAAAAGACACCAAAGTTAGCAGAGATTCATCTTTTGGATGGCGAGCACGTCACGGCTATAGAGTTTCCTGCCAAAGTTGTGAATGTTCAGAAAGCTGTAGAGCTAATTGGAGGCACAAAGACTCTGGGACAGGTATGAGTGAAGCCAATATATGATTGAATTCCACTAACATTTCAGGTTTGTACGAGTCGTGGAGAAGAGCAGTTGGAATTGAGATTTAGACCTAATGATCCGTTTGAGCATCCCATTCGAAGCAATGCTTCAAAGACTCAAAACGTTTTGCTCGAGATCAAGGTGTCGAAGAAGGCCTTGGAAGAAGCAAACGGTGATATTCAGAAAGCAATGCAGTTGAGCAAAGGGTTCACAGCCAAACCAAAGTATATCATTGAAACAAACTACAGATTCCGAGAAATGTCCGACTTTCAGTACCTGACGCGTGGGTCTCTGTTCGCGGCCAAAATGAAGCCTTCGATTTTCAGCGGAAACTTAGCAAATATCAAAAAGCTGGGTGGACTTGATACAACAGAAGAATTTGGCAAGTCTGAGGATTTGGATATATTGCCTCCTCCAAGATTTTCGCCGTTGCTCTATCCGTACAACTATGGATATAAGCAGAATGCTGGTGTTACGGTCGTGGAGGATGGTAAAGGAGGCTCCAAGCTGGTCAACTTGAAGTCTGCGCCGAAGCTGCACTCGATTTCTATTGCCTTTGATGGAATTGCTCCGACAGGATCATCATCAGAACTTATAGCGAATCCTACGACTGATAAGGGCGTATTGAAGTGTATTGAGCATTTGAAAAAGCTATTCGATGAGCGGCCGATTTGGTCTAGGAGAGCACTTGAATATAATATTCCAGAGAGCTCTCAGCGGTCTATAAAGCATGCACTACCATATGTAGCATACAACTTTCGCGGTGGCCCGTGGCGGTCGTCTCTTGTCAAGTTTGGAGTAGATCCGCGAAAAGATGCAAAGTACAGGTTCTATCAAACGAGATTTTTCAGAAATGTCAGTGCGAATGAGGAAGAAGAGTTGAAGAAACGACGGAGGAAGGGTCCTTTGCCATATGAGTTTGATGGAAAGCACATGGCAATAGGTTCATTATTTCAAGTTTGTGATATTATAGATCCTCAATGGAAAGATCTTATTGAAAAGTGTCCTATTGTTGAAATATGTGATGATGTTTATGGATGGTTTGAACAGGCACCATATGAACGGTTGATTGCACTCTTGAAGGCGAAAATTGTAGCAGTATTCGAAGGTGTTCGGCTTACCGATAGTAAAATAGAGGAGATTTTGAATAAGGAGCGTTCTGAGGACGATAAGATTATTGAAGATGAAGATGATGGAAGTGGTGATGAAGATGATGAAGATGAAGATGATGAAGAAGATGATGAAGAAGGTCATATAGACAAACTTCATGAGACAAACAAGGCTTTAGGGCATAATGAAGTTACAACTGTTGATGATGAATCCAAGATTCGAGATTTATATGGATATATTAGACAAAGTTCTTTACATTAAACTGTTTTTATTTCATCTATTCATCTTTAACGATTCAATTAGTCTCAACTATTTACTTTACTATTTACTTAACTATTTACTTAACTATTTACTTTACAATTTACTTTACTATTTACTTCACTTCACTTCACTTCACTTCACTTCACTTCACTTCACTTCACTTCACTTCACTTCACTTCACTTCACTTCACTTCACTTCACTTCACTACTCACTCACTACTCACTCACTACTCACTCTCTCCACTACTCTCTCTCTCCATATCACAAACTCGAATGCTTAGTAAATCATTACATAATTTTATATTGCTTGAGCCAATGAAAATTAACCAATTTGCTACTCCCAAAACCTCCAAAACTTCCAGTCACACACTTTTTTTCTACTACCTTCAACCAATCTTACAATTATATTCACGTTGCAATGTCGTCTACACTAATGAGAACCATCCGTAACATTGTTGCGGCCGGACCCAAACGTTACTGGAATCAACTCAACACCATTGGTGATGCCAAAGCCGGTGTCTTTGTTGGAGAAGACAGCTATGGAAACAAGTACTACGAAAACGATACAGAAGACGAAATTCACTTGAGAACTCGCTGGGTCGAATACAAAGATGGAACAGAGTTCAACATCTCTCAAGTCGAGCCTGCATGGCATTTCTGGCTGGGTTATGGTGTAGACGTTGCTCCTAACCAGACCGCTAAGGAATTCACGACAGTCAGAGCCTATCCTACGCCCGTTCACACTCCTTCCTACACTGGTACTCCTGGTGCTTATATTCCCTACAACACCGTCAAGCCCAAGTTCTCTGCTTGGACCCCTTCTACTGCTCCGAGATCCTAAATGTCAAACATATTATATATATATACCTTAATACTGAACCGAGGTTTGCATTGAATTCATTTGGGTAGTTTGTGATTCTTTAAGTGTCTATCTTTTCATCCTTCTTTGCAAACGTAGCAGCCACGATCAATGGGAACACCAGCGTAACGTCTGCGTAGATTTTAACATGTTTGGCATCGCTTCTGATCTTTCCCCAAGAAATGGCTTCGTCAGGTCTGGCACCAGCGTCGCTGCCATCGAATTCCTGTCCAGTGTTTATGAAAACTGCGTAGTCCGCACCGTTTCGCATCAGACAAGCGTTGCAGATATGGTGCTTGATGAGTCCACCTCCCAGAATGATCATGCCCGCTCTGGTGGCAGCCATGGCCATTGAGTTGATTTTACGAATGTCTGCAACAATGTCGAGTCGCAATTGCTTGGGAGAGGCCTTGAAAGTATGGAAAAACAGCATGTCACCAATGGAACCGTCAGTGAGCGCGGGACAGAAAATAGGGATTTGGTTCTTGTGAGCCCAGTACAGAACAGAGTCTTCATTGTTGATTTCTTTGCCCAGTCGGTCAATCATCTTGGAAGGAGTCCACCAAACACCAGATTCAGCATCGTTAACGGAATTGTCTTTAGCGGCAATGGCAGCAGCTTCTTCTTGCTCCTCTAGCATTTTGTCGAGAATAGGAACAATCCATTCCTCGAATCTGCAATAGTTGTCGTTCGGCACGAGCAGGTTTCCAATACGATTCAGTCCTTTTTCTCTCAGTTGATTGCCAGGCAGAGAAAACTCACCGAGATATGTTTCTGCCAAACACTTGATCAAGTCTTCTTCAATGCCACCGGCGGTGGAAACGATAGCTGAGACCATTTTGTTCTTGACGAGATACATGAGAGTAGATCTTAATCCAGACGAAATCAGGTTCGAAGTGTATCCAAGGAAGATTGTGCACTTTGCGGGCTCACCCGTGGATTCGTTGACGCCCTCCCACTTGATCATTTCGTTAATGATATCGCAAGCTTTTCCCAGAGACGAAGCCTGGAAGCCCATATTTGACATACCGGCCACCAAATCGGCCGCTGTGATGTTGCCTTTTTGGCTGTCAAAGTCAATACCGGCAACGGGAATATCGTCAGCAGACATGGAAACAGAGGGTTTCAAAACGGCATCCGTAGCTAAACTGGGTTGGTTTTCTGACATATTGGTGATGATGGTGATGATGAAAGAGAAGGTTTGAAATTTTTTTTTTTTTCTACACTACAAGAGCTATTCCCAAAGTGGCAGTTTGCGACACATTCTCTAGTCATGTGATTGTGTTATGTAATTACTCATGTGACTCTATTGTGAAACTTTATTTAAAACATCACATGACTAAACTTAGGTTACCCTCTTTGAATCACGTGGATATCCGGGAGCTTTGCATTGAAATTGGTTGAGCCTTGGACAAAGCGACAGGAAAAGCGTGTGCGGCGTGTAATTTTTCACCGCTTGCAAGATTGTTCCCTCCCTCCGAAAGTTTACGAAATCGGCCAATAAAATTCGATAATAGCAATTTGTTACAGGCTCTACTGGAAACATATAAATAAAAAAATATCTTGGTGTTTCTTCTTTCTTTCTTCTACTTTTCCACTTTCAGTGCCAAAAGACTCGAAACCAGCCATATTTATTACGCTCGTCTAAACCGTTTACATCGTTGCAATGTCTGAAGTTGAAGAACTTAAGAAGCTTGTTGGAAAGCTTTCTGCTCGTATTAATGCTCTCGAAGCCAAAGCTGGTTTGACTTCAGCTGTCGAGGTTCCCAAGTCTATCCGTATGGTTCTTATTGGGCCTCCAGGTGCTGGTAAGTAGTGATTCAATGGTTTTTAGTTTCTGGGTGATTCAATCGTTGTTCAAGATCTGGGCAAGAGGAGAGAGGAAAGAGGGAAGAAGAGGACAAGTCTTTGAAGAAGAATGAGGTCTTGGAGATGAATGAAGTCTTGGAGATGAATGAAGTCTTGGAGATGAATGAAATCTTTGAAGAATGAAATGAGAACAAATTGTCTTTGAACTAGACTGAACTCAAGAAAACAAACCCAAAGCTATTGATCCATTTTACTAACTCTCTTATAGGTAAGGGAACTCAAGCTCCTAACTTGAAGGAAAAGTACTGCGCTTGCCATTTGGCCACCGGTGACATGCTTAGATCACAAGTTGCCCAAAAGACTACTCTCGGTCTTGAAGCTAAGAAGATCATGGACCAAGGTGGTCTTGTTTCTGACGAAATCATGGTCAACATGATCAAGAACGAATTAGAGAACAACAAGGAGTGTCAAAATGGCTTCATTCTCGATGGTTTCCCCCGTACCATCCCCCAAGCTGAAAGACTCGACAGTATGCTTTCTGAACGCAAGACTCCTCTCAAGAACGCCATTGAGTTGAAGATTGATGATGAACTCCTCGTCAACCGTATCACAGGCAGACTCATCCATCCTGCCTCTGGTAGATCTTACCACAAGGTCTTCAATCCTCCCAAGGAAGACATGAAGGACGATGTTACTGGTGAGCCCTTGGTCCAACGTTCAGACGACAATGCTGACGCTCTCAAGAAGAGACTTGTCACTTACCATGCTCAAACTGCTCCCGTCGTCAACTACTACCAAAAGACTGGTATCTGGAGTGGTGTTGATGCTGCTAAGGACCCCAAGGAAGTATGGGCTTCTATTCTCAAATGTTTTGGTGAATCGAAATAAGCCTGTTGTCATGAAGTCAAATAAGCTTGTCAAGCTTGTTTTCTTTAATTCGTTAAAAAGTTGATCATTTTAATGTTATTTACAAGTATATAAAAGTATTTTACGACCCCGAATCAATCCTTTTCATTGTTTTCAAGTCAATTATATTACAAAGAGAACCATACCAAAATCAGGTTTACGGCTGTCAATAGAGAAACGGTTTTAAGTTATAATATATAATCTGAATATCATCAATAGATTCTTGACATTGAAAAATCAAAAAAAAAAAATTATATAAAAAATAAAAATCTTTAAAAAAAAATAAAATAAACGATGAAAATATTCATCAGAACTGTACAATGTGAGCTTTGAAATTGTTTTAAACATAAGACCTCTCCTTCTTAATGGCCCGGTCTTCACCTTCATCTTCCTCAAACTTTCGTTTGGTAGCTGTAGATAATAGAGATGCCAAATCAATTCCTCCAGGAAGACCCAGTGCAGCCAGTGGATTAGCAGTCGTTGGAGCAGTTGAGACTGGCATGCTCTGTTTAGTATCTTGCTGCTCAGCTAAGATCCGCTTAACCAGTCCTCCTCCAGTCCTCTCACTCTCTTCAAAACATGTAGCATGGAAAATCTTGCCCTTGACATCAACTGCGTTCTTCCAAACCCAATCCTCAACATCATCACTCCACACAGAGCTAAACTTTTCCTTACAGATTGGACAGGGCTGGTTGGCAATCTTCTTGTCACTGGGAGCCAGAACATACTTGGCTTGCAGTGACTCAAAGTCGATTTTCCCAGACTTGGAGCTGTTCAGTCTTCTCGAATTGTCAATATCAGGGGCATAATCGTCATCGCTATTGTATTCTTCATCTTGCTGTTGGCCCGAACCAAGTATCTCTTCTTCATCCCGATACTTGACCCATTCAACTTTAGTGTAAAACCACGATCTCATTTGAGTCCAGTTTTCCTCTCTAAACTTCTTGTTCATTCTGAAATGCCAATCTAAATGTTCTTCTCTAGCTTTTCTACCATCCTCCGTATCCAAGAACCTTTTACCACAAGTGCTACATGACTTTGGTAAATTGTCATATAAGAGCCTGATTAAATGTGGTCTCGGAGTGTTTAGTGAAGTGCTTGTAAGCTGAATATCTGCATAAGGATTGGCTGGGGCCGGAGTTGACGGATTGGTATTATTACTAGAGCCAATGAGCCCAGCAGACATTAGGGAACTTATAAGACTTGGATTGATTAGTGGATTCTGTGGCTGCTGGGAAAATGGCATCGTGGGAGCAAAAAAGGGCTGGGAGATGGGAGGCTGTTGAGCTGGAGGCTGCTGGGCTGGAGGCTGCTGGCTTTGCTGCATTCCTTGGAGCATGTTCATCAAATTGAACTGGCCGTTATTGCTCTGGCCGTTACTTGCAAAATTATAGTTACCGTAATTGTTCTGAGCAGAAAATGCTGCTGGCTGCTGGGGTGGCTGTTGCTGGAGAGTGGGTTTCTGCTGAGGGTTCTGCTCAGACTTATTGATTTTGTTCATTAAATTAGCCATTTGTTGGAATTGTTGTGGTGTGAAAGGATTGGCTGGACCAGTAGGAGGTGTAGCTCTAGTGCCAGTATTAGTACTACTAACTGCTGGAGTAGTTTTTTGGCCCAGTGCAATTCGAGGATCGTGAACTTTCTCAGCAGTCTTTAATCGCTCCATTTCCTTTGTAGTAAAGCCGACCAAAGTCTGCTGGATGCCAGGCAAGATATTATCAGGCAGTTTTTGACTTCCCAGGACATTCTTGAGCTGGTTCAGTATTTCAATCTGTTTCTGAGCATCACTGTCAGATGGATCATTGTGCTTTCTCTGCTTCGTGAGCGCAAGCAGCTTGTCGACTTGAATCAGCAGAGTCGACTGTCCCATGGGCTGGAGTCTAGCGTCCGCAGACATACTTCTGGTCAAGTCGTTCTTCAAATGCTCCATTTGCTGTTTTCGTACTTGATCCAGAAACATTTCAATCTTTTTCATGGGCTCTTTTTCAAAGAGGGCCGATCCATTGGCAGAGGGCTGTTTCCAGGTGTAGAAGAGCTCAGTCATTTTCTTTCTTATGGGTTCAGGGACCAGAGTATACGCGTTCGTGAACATTTTGAACAAATTTAAACCAAAATAGATAGTATAAGGGCTTCCGACAGTTTTACAGATGGAATCCAATAAATATAATGCAGGTAGTTTGTGCGCTTGAGGGCACTGTTGGAGGTTAGACATGTTGGACAAGAACTTTGAGTTCATACTTACTGTTCTGATATGGTCTTCAATGACCTTTGCAATAGCACGGGCGGCAATCACATTTTCTTGGGCAATGATAGTGAGGTTTTTGATGATGGGCATGGAATTGGAAGTCAAATCTTCCAAGCTGGATAGATAGTCCTGTCTAATGTCTTCAATTTCTTCCTGAGACATTGTGTTCTGTACAAATTACAACTAAAAACGACAGAACAGCGGGATGCAAAAGGGATCTTTACGATGAATCACTAGGAGAGTCTCTTTCTCTTAACTTTTATTCTTTTTTTTCTCTTTTTTTTCTCTTTTTTTTTGATGTTTTCCTGGTTTGCTTGTTAGTCTGTCTTTTGGATGGACCAGTATATTACAACGAAAAAAATAGTATTAAATTTAAACAATCAGAATATCTCCAGAAACCTGTGCTAAAACTTATAAACCCTTCAAATCAGCGAGTATGAACGGGCACAGGTGAAAGTTCCAGGTGTATGCGATGGCAAAGTGTGAAGAAAGTAGAAGGAAGAGAAGATTTCTGCACAGAAAGAAAAATAAAATTTTGGACTGCTGGAATTCTCGTAAAACATCACGTGATATTTGATCATGTGATGTTTATGAATTTTGTCGAATTCTTATAATGTCACGTGGATATCATGTGATGTTGAGCTATTAACGGGCATAAGTCAAGCCATTAAAAGGCTAGAGCATAGTAAAGCCAATATATTTCATCTACGAATCTCTCTGCTAAACATGAAATGAGAGCTAATTGGCATGAACTATAGGGGATGCGAGGTTGTTTATGTAGAGCAAGCAACATTCAGCTTTTCGTGAGATACAAACACGAATGTGCAAATATGAGATTCTAATTGTAAAATCTGGGGCAAGAGGTTGGATAAATGCAAAACCTCTTACTTCAGTATTAGATTGCTTTCTGTTTGTTGGTCTCTATATTCAGCATTAACAGCGATGTCAGTTTGAATAGAAGCTTTTCTCTTGCTACCATCATGCTTGAATAAACATGACTTCATTATCATCCATCAGATACGATGAATAATTGTGCACAATGCGAGCAGCAAGTATAAATATAAGCCATGTATCGTTCAATTGTCCACAAATATATCCACCATGAAGTTTTTCAATACACATTCAAGAAACAATTCCATTTCTGCTCCATCCACTGGTGAGCTCGTGAGCCATGCTGCGGATCAATCACCACCTCAATCACCAACTCAGTCATCTTCCCGCGCACCAGCTACGTCTTCTGAAATCCCAGAGTCAAAGGGCCATCCAAGACGAAAGTCTTTTGGCGATATATTCAAGTTTCTTTTCTCAGAAAATGAAGATTCCAAAGAGCCCGCAGAGTTCAGAATGTACAGAGATCGAAAACTTTCAGTTTTTCCTTTGTAGTCACAAGTAAATAAGAATATATTGACTTAGTTTAGGTACATTTTGATCCCAATGGTGCATAAGAGTTTGTAATTCAGGAAATGTCAATTGCAACTGCAATTGAGAATAAATAAAATTTAAGGGACGTTTGAGAGTTGAGCAGTTGTCATAGATCAAGGAGAGTTCAGTTGCCATAGATCAAGGAGAGTTCAGTTGCCATAGATCAAGGAGAGTTCAGTTGCCATAGATCAAGGAGAGTTCAGTTGCCATAGATCAAGGAGAGTTCAGTTGCCATGGATCAAGGAGAGTTCAACAATCGCCATAATCAAGACTGCAGATTTGAACAGTTGTCATAGATCAAGGAGAGCTCAGTTACCATAGATCAAGAAGAGCTCAGTTGCATATATTAAGACGGAGAGCTCAGTTGCATATATTAAGACGGAGAGCTCAGTTACCATAGATCATGGAAAGTTCAGTTACCATAGTTCAAGGAAAGTTCAGCTGTCACCAAAATCAAGACGGCAGAGTTTCCTCCTTGCCTATCAGATTCCATTCTGCTGATCCTCCATTGACTTCAATAAAGTTACTTGTAACAATTTGATCAACGACATCCTCGAGATCAGGAAGGGCCTTAATTTCAGAATCCAGACAAACTCGAGAGCAGCGTTGGCTGGAAAACAGATTGTCCAGATCAAACAAATTCTGTCCGAGATCAAGCACAGACTCTACCTCAAGACCCAGCTTCAAAGCAAGGTAAGCACAATTAAGACATAGCATCCCAACTGAAGTCGCATACTTTTCAAACTCCCTAGGAGTTTCAACAAGAACATCTTTGGCAGGTTTCCGTAGCAGCAAAATGAACCGGCTGTTCAGCACTACAAACGGGACCTGTTTGTACGGCGGAGCCACGATATATGGTAGGGAGACGGCCAGATACCACGAAATAAAGAGCACATACATGGCAGCTCTATCAAGCGAAGCATTGATCGTAGCCTTTGAAGACTGCTTCACCAAGGCCTTCAAGTCTGGAATTGGCACATATCCAATGAAAAATTCACTCTTGTTTCTCTTGCTTTTCCGAATCATGAATAGAGTAGAGATTCGTTTAACCAGCTTCACGGTAAACTCCCAATGAGCTTGACTGACCTCGCGACCTTCTGCTTCCCTGGCTTCAGTCCTTCTCGAGCGCGGCCTCGACGCACTTTGCTTGAGCTGCTCAACTTTGGCTCGCTTCTCGCTGATTTTGTCTCGGAGCTCTGCTACTTGATCCTTCTGCAGCCTCAGCTCGCTCTGCACAGACATCAGCCTCTCAACCAACTTCTGCTTACCCAGCGTCAGCTCAGCTTTCAAAGCACGGTCTTTTTTCCACGAACACACATGCGGTAGCAGGTTATCGTCGTTTATCTGTGTCTCTAGGCTATGTATCTGCGTCAAAACTGGCACCAACTTGGTCTGAAAGTCCAGTATCAAATGAGAACTACATCTCGAACACAGCAGAGGACTGCCTGAAGTAGTACATATTTTGCAGCTGAGGGAAGTCATTTACACAAGATGATCATCGAGTACTCAAACTGATGGCGAAAAGAAATATGGAACACAAAAATCAGGTCCTCGCCTATGGCTTAGTCATCAGATCATGTGATTAGATCTTTTAGTCATGTGAGTTTCATAAATTCGTAAATATTCACGTGACTAGAATTATTAGTCATATGAATTGCATTGATCTGTAATTATTCACGTGATGCTGTTTAAAAGACAACCCTCCCGATTTTTGTTCCATGTTGTAGGGAAGAAATGCTGTAGGATATCTAAATTCAAAATGCATACCAGCTGAAAATTACAGGTTTCAGGCCAACAACAATATTGTAATAATGTCTGCAGAGAAACCCCCGCCTCGGTTACCCCACACTACGACCGAAATCTCTGACTATATAAACCACTGCGTTTCCCTCCCATTTGAAGTCAAATTTCCACGCCTGTTACGCTTGTCCTTACGCTTGTCCTAACCTGCTCGCTATAATCCAGCACCTATTGTCTTCTCATTGCAATGTGCACTCGTCTCTTCGTGACGTCCCATATTAATGCTATTTGAATTCCGCAGGCCTTTTTACTGGTAGTTTATCCCGAAATACCCGCGCATTTTAGTAGATGACACTGGCAAACAGGTCTACAACTCACGCTGGCCAGCTCAAGCCAATAAGATTGTCTAATTTTTGTGCGACAACCGTTCATCTAACGCTGGTCAGCTCAGACCAATAAGATTGGCTAATTTGCGTGAGAGAACCGTTCATCTAAGTCCTATGAGCTCCAGGTCGACCAGATTCAATTTGTAGTCAAGTTTTTTTTTTCTTGTCACTACTGTTTTTTCTCCTTCTTTTGATTCCCGCAAGTAGATCGTATACTGAACATTCAGCACAAAATAACGAGAAAACCAATGTCGGCCCTGCTTAAACAACGTATTGCTTTCAAGCCTTTTCTTGAAAAGATTCGCCAGCCCGAAGAGCTGATCCCCTACTTCAAGAACAACCAATACATTGGCTGGTCGGGCTTCACCGGTGTTGGAGGCCCCAAAGCTGTTCCTACCGCCCTCGCCAACCACGTCGAGGAGAACAACCTCCAGAAACAACTAAGATTCAATCTCTTTGTCGGTGCCTCTGCTGATGTCGACATTGAATCCAGATGGGCCAGTCTCGGTATGCTTAAGCAGAGAGCCCCCCATCAAGTCGGCAGACCTATCGCCCAGGCCATCAACGATGGAAGTACTAGCTTCTTTGACAAGCACCTGTCAATGTTTCCCCAAGATCTGACTTATGGCTACTACACCTTGAACAAGGAAGGCTCCAAAAACTTGGACATTTCTATCATTGAAGCCACTGGTATCGACGCTGAAGGAAACATCATTTTGGGCCCTTCAGTCGGTGCTTCTCCTGAATTGGTTTCGTACTCTGACAAGGTCATTATTGAAGTCAACACCAAGCTTCCCTCTTTCGAAGGCCTCCACGATATCAACATGCCCCAACTTCCTCCTTACAGAACCCCATATCCCGTCGTTTCTCCCATTGACAGATTTGGTACTCCTAACCTGCCTGTTGACCCCAGCAAGGTTCTTGCTGTTGTCGAGTCCACCACCCTCGATACCGTCGGCGAAAACACTGCTTCCGACGACATGTCTCGTTCTATTGCCTCTCATCTTATCGAATTCTTTGAGCAGGAAGTCAAGGCTGGCCGCATGCCCGAAAACCTCCACCCTCTGCAATCTGGCATTGGTAACATTGCTAATGCTGTCGTCGAAGGTCTCGCTGCTGCGCGATTCAAGGACCTTGATGTCTGGACTGAGGTCCTTCAAGACTCCTTCCTCGAGTTTTTCGAGAGTGGCAAGCTCCGTTCTGCTACCTCTACTTCTGTTCGTTTAACCCCCAAGGGTTTTGAGCGTTTCTTTAAAAACTGGGACGACTTTTCCAAGAAGCTCATTTTGCGTTCACAAGCTATCTCCAACCACCCCGAACTCATTCGTAGATTGGGTGTCATTGCCATGAACACTCCTGTCGAAGTTGACATTTACGGTCATGCCAACTCCACCAATGTCAATGGTTCTCGCATGCTTCACGGTATCGGTGGTTCTGCTGACTTTCTTCGTAATGCAAAGTTGTCTGTTATGCACACTCCTTCTTCTCGTCCTACCAAGACCGATCCTCTCGGTCTTTCTTGCATTGTTCCATTTGTCACTCACGTTGACCAGACCGAGCATGATTTGGATGTCGTTGTTACCGAACAGGGCCTTGCTGACTTGAGAGGTTTGTCTCCCAAGGACCGTGCTCGTGAGATTATCAACAAGTGTGCTCATCCTGTTTACAAGCCCATTTTGACCGAGTACTTGGAGCGCGCCGAGTTCTACTGTGCTAAGAAGAAGTCTTTGCACGAACCCCATATCCTGAGAGACGCTTTCAAACTCCACATTAACTTGGAAGATAAGGGAACCATGAGAATCGACAGCTGGGAAAAATAAGTTTTATAGTAATTGAATAAGGTTTCTAATCCTTGACACTTCCCCATATTTTTCATCTGATCTTTGCTCCCGCCCCTTGTACTTCCTGGCCGTGGCCGTCTCCTTAGTCTCTTGCCTTGGCCGCCATGCTCCTCTATCCGTCTCCTTATCTATCCAGTTTACACCGACACGTGACTACATTAGGTTAGGGTAGATACTGTATTAGGAAAGGTAGAAAATTTTACATATATGTCTTTATTATATCCCAAAGATGGTTCAGACACAGATGTATTTTATTTCAATTTACTTGAGGGAGCTACTTCATTATTCAACATGAGTTCGACATACTGCCCTCCTTGGAAAGAGGCCTACGTGATCTCGATAGCTGGGTCGAGTGGCAGCGGTAAGACCAGTATTGCCAAAGATCTTATTAGGGACTTGAACATACCAAACGTTCTTTTGCTTTCAATGGACAACTTCTACAAGCCCTTACGAGACAAGAAGCTTCGAGAGATGGCGTTCAACAGCAATTATGACTTTGATTCACCTGACGCAATAGATTTGGATCTGTTTTACGAGGTCGTGAAGGATTTGAAGCATGGTAAAAGGACCAAGATTCCAATTTACTCATTCATTGAGCACGATAGGGTTCCTGGCAAGTTTATCAACGTTTACGCTCCAAATATCATCATTATCGAAGGCATTTACGCTCTGTATGACCCTCGGGTGCTGGAGCTCACCAATTTGAAGGTCTTTATTGAGACTCCATTAGACATTTGCCTGGCCAGGAGATTGACTCGTGATATCTTGCACCGAAAGAGACTGATCAACTTGTCTATTAAGCAATGGTCATTGTTTGTCAAGCCCAACTTTGAAAAGTTTATGAGATATACAATGTATAACTGTGACTTGAGAGTTCCTAATAACACTCAGAACACTGACATTGCAACGAAGCTTCTTCTTTCTCATATTAAGGATCAGCTCAAGCTCAACTCCATCAACCATCTTAACAGCTTGATCTCTCTTACTCCGCGAGAGAATGCCAATTACCAATTGATCAAGCAGACCAACCAAGTCCGACTCTTGAACACCTATCTTCTGAACGAGCATACCAGCCGGGACGATTTCATCTTCTACTTCAACCGTCTTGCTGTTATTCTTGTGACATCTGCCATGGAGCTTCTCGACGAGTCGTTTTACGTCCCGAAAACAGTTACGACTCAAGCTGGAGCGCAGTTCAGCTCGGTGATTCCTTCGGGCAAAATTGCTTCTGTTCTGATGGTTCGTGGAGGCGGGTCTTGTTTTGATTCTGCTCTGCGTCTGGTTTTGGACTCGCCCACCATTTCTATTGCTTCGGGCTCTGGACGTATTTTGATCCAGACCGATCTGGAGACTGGTGAGCCACAGCTTCACTTGGCCAGACTTCCTCCTTCTATATCTGAGCCTGGCACCAAAGTTTTCCTTTGCGACACCCAGCTGTCTACAGGCGTAGCAGCCATTATGGCGATTTCGGTTTTGCTTGATCACGGTGTCCAGCAGCAGGATATCACCATCATTTGCTACATGGCTGCCGAGATGGGCATCAAGAGACTAGGTGCTGCTTATCCTGATGTCAAGGTCATTAGTGCTGTTGAGGAAAAAGGAGGACTTGGTAAATTTGTCGAGAACAGATACTATGGTACCAAATAGTTTTATAAGACACTAGATTCTATTTAATATTTAATAGAACCAAATTTGCATATTATAACTTGGTTTCTTAACAAGTTTACAATCCAGCTTAAGATCTAGGTTCTTGAGATCCATTTCTTGAGATCCAGGCAATCCGGCTTAACTCAGCTTAACTCAGTTTAATCCAGTTTAATCCAGCTTAACTCAGCTTAATCCAGTTTAATCCAGCTTAATTCAGCTTAATCCAGCTTAATCCAGCTTACAATCCAGCTTAAGATCCAGCTTAAAATCCAGCTGAATCCATCATAAAATCCAGCTGAATCCATTTTAAAATCCAGCTTAATCCAACTTAATCCAAATTAAATCACCCAGTCATGACCTCCAATCTCTTCTTTGGCTCGCATGTTCCAATCTCTCATGGCGACACGATCAACATCGCTAACTCCTCCACTGGTACCCCAGAGCTTGTCAAACTCGTCAGTTTGAGCAACGGCCCAGTCTGATTCCTTCATAGATTTGTACTGCAAATAGTTAGCAATACTGACAAGCCAAAAATTAGTTCAACTTACTCTTTCTCTATCGTCTTCCATCCGCCGATGGATTTGGTCCATACCAAGTCCAGTAGACACTTCTGATTTCTCACTGTCGACGCTTGTTAGCATTTTAAGACTCCAAAGACCACTGTTTACATACCATTCCAGCTTTCTGCCTTCGAGCCATTCTAAACTCTCTGAATCTGGGCCCATCCACGTAGTTACTAAATCCTTCACTGCCTTGAGGTTTATCAGCCCTGCTTTCTGAGGAGGAACAACCTGATCAAGAATCATGGGAATGTCCGCGAGAATCAAGTCGTACATTGGCGTCTCTCTAAGATGCGGTAGCATGTAGAAAATGTTCAATTTGGCGTTCAAAGTGTTCTGCTAAGAAGTCAGCTACAGAGTTCCCTCAACATTGTGCCAATACATACCCTCTCCAGTTCCTGCTGGATACAAGAATATAAATCCTCTACCTGGTCGGGATTCTTCTGAATAATGTGAACGCAGTACTGAATGTGCGCATAGGAACCGTTCAAACGCTGCAGCGCCTTGGTGAAGTTCAATCGGATTTCAAACGAGTCCATAGCTGCTAACTCAAAACGCTATCGAACTCAAAGGTATCAAGATGCTATATCAAAGATATCAAGATGGAGTATTTGAATAAGCGTGATCTTACTCACTGCCCTAACCCTAGGTGACCCTTTCAAATAAAATTTTTTTTCAGACTTGTTCCCACTGACCTTTCCTACTTCCATCACCACTCTTCAAGACAGTCTAATAACAATGCCAAAGATCAAGGGAAAAGTACGTATGAAGCGCGGGTGGTCGAGGGAAACTGATTGCTAACAGACGTAATATAGGGAGGCAAAGTAAGCTACTGAGATTGGAGGAATTGGGCTCACAAGGCTAACATTTGACTTAGAATCGCCGTAGAGGAAAGAACGAGAACGACTCCATCAAGAGAGAGCTTGTGCTCAAGGAAGAAGGACAAGGTATGCTGCAATTCGGTCTACGCACAGAGGAAAATCTAACAGTGTTCATATAGAATATGCCCAAATCACCAAGATGTTAGGTAACGGTCGTGTCGATGCTTCTTGTTTTGATGGCAATCGTCGCCTTGCTCATATTCGTGGTAAGATGAGAAAGAAGGTTTGGATCAATGTTGGTGATATTGTTCTGCTTTCTCTTCGTGATTTCCAAGATGATCAGGCTGATGTTATTGTCAAGTATACTGCTGACGAGGCCAGAGTTCTGAAGCAGATGGGCGAGCTGCCTGAATCAGCGAGAATCAATGAAGGTGGCGATCCATTTGGTCAAGGCTCTGATGAAGAATGCAATTTCGAATTCGACAATGATGCTGAGAGTGAAGAGGAAGAAGCTTTGGATATTGATGATATTTAAATGGGGATATTGGCTGGAAATCATATATTATTTATACTTGAACCAAAAGTTATTTGATATGTTTGAGTATTTACTCAACTTTTCAATATGAATCTGTGAATTTCTCTATTGAATGGGTGAATTTGAATCTGAATCTCTACTCAACCTCTACTCAACCTCTATCCAACCTCAACCTCTATTCTCTATCCAACCTCTATTCTCTACCTCAACCTCTACTCTCTACTCTCTACTCTCTACTCTCTACCCTCTTCCCAATCTCAATCTCAATACCCATATATTATCTAAATAGAAAACTGTTACTGAATGCTATTCTTAACATAACCAGCTGCCTTCTCAGCTCCACACTCAACTCTCTTTGCAATCGAATTCCACTGAATACCATAGACCCAATTAACTCCCTTGATAATCTCGTCGTTCCAAACATCCTTCATAGTCTCGGTTACCCCAACTCTAGACTCATATTCAATGGGCTGTAGCACCTCTACCTTGGTCTTTCCGTGATTGTCAATTATAAATTGGGCCTCCCGAAGCTCGGAAGATACAAACTTGGAGTTCTTGCGAAACTCCAGAGCTGTCAAGTAGGCAATAGACGAAGTCGTTAAAACACCTAAAAGACGTTAACTTAACTGAAAAAATCAATCATTTCGCCCTACGCACCTCCAAGAAAACCGTATATTCTGCTCATGACGCTTGAGTGTGGTGTGAATGGAAGCGAAAGTAATTGGGTGTAGAGCTCGAGTATGGAGAAAACCTGTAGCGTATTTCTGAGGCTGGGTAAATCTCAGAACCATTGGGAAATTTTTATTAATTTTTTTCAGTTACTATGTGAACAAGCCGTTTAGCAGCGTTTGAAAAATTGTTCAACCAATAACACCTTTTCTTACATCACCAAGTATCCAAAATGGTCTACAGAAAGCTCAACAGGTACGTTCATTTGATTTGATAACAGCGCGAGCTAACAGCATCTACAGAGATAGCAGTCATAGAAAAGCGACGCTGAGGAATCTGGTTACCAATTTGATCAAGCATGAATCGATCGTGACCACACACGCCAAAGCCAAAGAAGCCCAGAGTGCTGCTGACAGGTTAATAAAGCTTGCCAAAGCTCGATCACCCAATCTTGACGCTGCAAAGGTTAGAGCTGAGCAGTACATTTACGTAAGTTGCTTGCGACCGACTGAGTTCTGTTTTAACATGAGTAGGATCCTCCAAAGATAGTTCCCAAGTTGTTTGATACTTTAGCTGAGCGATACAAAGACAGGCCTTCAGGTTTTACCAGAGTTCTTAAGCTTGAGCCTCGTATTGGCGACAATGCACCTCAGTCAATTCTTGAATTAGTCGACGGCAAGCGTGATATGAAGTTTAGTTTAACGGCACGGGTAGTTGCTCGTTTAGAGGCTCAGAATCTTCCTCTTGATCCTGTAACTAAGCGCGATGTTTCCAAGGTGTCTAAGTATAGACCTGATGGTGAGTCTGAGTTTAGGAAAGAAGTTGAGTTTATGAAGGAGAAGTTCTATTCAACTCCGGAATCAATTGAAAATCTTCCTCCTGTTGCTGTTGTTCGTAGAAGAGCTCCAATTCAGATTGTAGCTAATCCTTTGAACAAGAAGTCAGCGTGATTTTTATTGTGAACAATAATGTATATAAGTTAAGAATGTTTACTGAGTCTATTAATTCATTCTAATTCCATAATAATATTGATATTGATATTGATTCCATATTGATATTGATTCCATATTGATATTGATTCCATATTGATATTGATTCCATATTGATATTGATTCCATATTGATATTGATATTGATATTGATATTGATATTGATATTCTCCATCATATTCATATTCATATTCATATTCATATTCTTATTCTTATTCTTATTCTTATTCTTATTCTTATTCTTATTCTTATTCTCCATCATATTCCCCATCTTATTCCCCATCTTATTCCCCAACATTCTACTCAAAAAACGACCTTGTCATTGTATAATTGTCTACTCTAGATATATACATGAATAAAATGCTGACCTTCTAGAACTTGGGATCATTAAGCAACTACAGACTCATTCTTAGTGAGAGCTTGAGTCAAGGTTTGATTTGATCTAAACGTAAGTCCCTTAGTTCTATCAATAACTTCCTGGTAAACACTGTTCACAGGATGATTCATAATAACAGTACCATTAGATTCATCAATCTTAGCATCCATCTTGGAATCCTTAATAAGATTGGCAATCCACTTTTCACCTTGTTCAGTAGTAAGATTAAGACGAGCTGATAACTCAGAAACATTGATACGCTGATGAATGCGGCAGTACAACTCAGAAACCAAATGTCTAGCAGACTCTAGGAACTCAGAAGTTGTACCATTCAAGAAAAAGTCGTTTGAAAGAACAGCTTCGGCCTCAGAAAGCTTGTTTTGGGCTTCAGCAAAGTCGAAATCAATGTAAAGAGCACGAATGAAATCGGTAACAGGATCCTGATACTCGTACAGCTCTTGACTGACAACACGCACAAGATCCTTAAGACGACGCTGGAAACTAGCAGCGTTCTTACCTTTATTATTAAGTGAAATAACGGCAGCAGCCAAATAACGAATGATCCATGGACAAGAAGCCTGAATGGTAGAAATGTAAGAAGAAGAAAAAAACAGATCAATCAAGGACTCCTTGTTGAAGTCTTTGCTAATGAACAGGAAAAGCGACCAGTGAATGATCCAAGTACGGTTGTGTAGCTGGGTGATTGAATCAGCAAAAGATCTCTGGTCAACAATGTCGCGAATCTTCATAATCTCATCAGTAACAGCCGTGATATCCATACCGCCAATGATTTCAATGGCGAGCTTACCCCAGGTAGCAGACTTGATCAACTGGTTGTCAGTAGACAGGATTCTAAACTGGTCCAACATCTCTGAAGCGACCTTGTATTCTCCAGTACTAAACTTGAGCTGGCCTAAATGATACAAATTGTCGATATCTTCCTTTGTCACTCCGTACTCCTCAAACATCTTCAAGTTTTGGACCTTATCCTGCTTCAATTTGCCCTGAACTTCTGGGTTCTCCAACACGTCAAAGAACTTTTCTAATTTGGTTTCGAGCTCCTTCATCTTGTCGAGCAGAGCAGTTCTCTTTCCCTTCAAAACTTCAGGTACCTGCTCACCCTCGTGTAGCTTCTTCCACAGCTCTTGCACATAGTCGACCATGTTGGTGTCTTTCAGCAGCTCGTACTTGAGTTGCAGCAAGTTCTGTTCGTCGTAGAGTCTCTTGGAGGAGAGAAACTCAATCAAATGGAAGCTGAGATGGCGATCCAAAAAGGGCATCATGGTTTCAGTCAAATCATACTTTCTAGCAATGTCAGCAGCGTCCTCGCTGACGTGCTGAGTGGATACCTGAGCGTCGGACATGATCTTGAATCTTGGTGATTGTACTGTCTGAGAATTTTTCAAGTTGGCTCGAAAAAATTTATTACTATCGGCGTTACCCTGTCTGGGTAAGGAAAATTAATATACATCACGTGATTTATATGATTGGAGGGTAAATATATGAAAAACTGCGAGCGAAAAAAAATTCTACTGACTTTACGTTTAAAGGAGCGATGAGTGTATTCAGTAGAGCGAGAGGGCAGCCAGTGCTGTGGATGCAGCAAGTGAGGACGTATGCTGCTCCCAGTGGAGGTAAGAGCGTATTGACTCGTCGACTTCAGCGGAGGTTAGTACCTGGACAAACGCGACCTGCGATTTACTATAAATTTGATTGCAAAGTTGAGCTTTCTGATGGTTCAACGTACACGAGAAGGTCGCAATATCCACGAGTTGAGTGGCGATATTTAGCGGATCAGAGGAACAATATTGTGTGGAATCCTTCTAGGACCAATTTGAAAGCGGTTGAGTCTGATGCCAAAGGAAGGTTGGCCAAGTTTAAGCAGAAGTATGGGTTTATTGAGAGTGTTGATTCTGAGAGGGAGAATGGTGATGGATCTAGTTCTAGTGAAAGTTCTAGGTCTAGTTCCAGTTCTAGTTCCAGTTCTAGTGAAAGTTCCAGTTCCAGTTCTAGTTCCAGTTCTAGTCCCAGTTCTAGTTCTAGTCCCAGTTCTAGTCCCAGTTCTAGTTCTAGTTCTGCCAGTCCCAGTTCCAGTCCCAGCTCCAGTTCTGCCAAATCTAGTCCCAACTCCAATTCTTCATTACTGGACGACTACTACGAGCTGATGGGCGAAAACTTCACTCCAGTCCAATCTGGAGGCAAGCTTGCTGGCAAGAAACGGGGCAAGAAATAGAGCCAGCTTTGTAAATATGTTTATCTGTATAGGCGCTTGATCAATATAGCTTTTTTGAAGACCTTTCAAAACCTTTTGAAGAAACTTTTTCTTTCTCTTCCACTCACCTTGACAATGGGCAGTATCTTGTTACCACATTTACATACGGGCTGGCACGTAGACCAGGCCATTTTGTCTGAGGAGGATAGATTGGTCGTGATTAGATTTGGCCGTGATTCTGATCCGGAGTGTATGAGGATGGACGAAGTTTTGTATGGGATTGCAGAGAAGGTGCGGAACTTTGCAGTGATTTATCTTTGTGATATCGACGAGGTGCCAGCGTTCAACCAGATCTACGAGCTTTATGATCCCATGGCGGTGATGTTTTTCTTTCGGAATAAGCATATGCTTTGTGATTTTGGCACTGGTAACAATAACAAGTTGAATTGGGTTCTTGATGATAAGCAGGAGTTGATTGATATTCTGGAGGTGATTTATCGTGGTGCTCGGAAGGGCAAAGGTTTGGTAGTTAGTCCTAAAGGTGAGTATTTGAGTCTTGATTGTTTTGTGATTCTAATTTGTATAGATTATTCTACGAAGCATAAGTATTGAGGAAGATGGTTTATGGTTCATGGTTCATGAGTATTGATTGAGTATTGAGTTGATTTTTGAGTATTGAGTTGATTCTTGAGTATTGAGGATTGATTCTTGAGTATTGAGGATTGATTCATGAGTATTGAGGATTGATTCTTGACTATTGATTCTTGACTATTGACTATTGACTGACTTGAATCTATATTGACTCTCAAGCCTACAAAGTTGGATTGTTTCTCAACCTTTGAGCCTTAAGCCTAAGCCTTCTCAAGTCTATTGAACCTGAACCTGAACATACTCAACCTGAACCTGATTATACTCAACCTGAACATACTGACCATACTAATTATGAATCTAAATCTTTCTGATTCCAATCTTGTTCCTCAATCCTAAGCATAAACTCTTAACTATCGTTCACCGTTCACCGTTCACCGTTCACCATTCACCGCTCACCATTCACCGCTCACCGTTCACCGCTCACCGTTCACCTCTCACCGTTCTCTACGTCCATTCACCACCCACCTCTCACAAACATACTCAAACTTTCATTTCCATCCCAAATTTTCTTAAAATCATTTTGTCCCTCCTCCAAAACTCTTCCCCAAGACTACGGTGATCTCCATCCTACCCTCCTCCATCCTACCCTCCTCCATCCTCTAAATTACTTGTAAAAGGTGTTTTCCAAAAATCAATTGATTCGGGTAGTTCCATCTCACCCTAGACCTTTATTCAAATTTTTGTTTGCGAAAAAATCTTTTTCTACTACTCTTCATTTTAAATCACCACCAAAGAAAATGTCCGTGAAGCCAGCCAACCAAGAATTCTCGCGTGAAGCCATCGAAGCCGTCCTCAAGCGTCGCTTCTTCTACGGCCCTGCCTTCGACATCTACGGAGGTGTCTCCGGCCTCTACGACTACGGCCCCCCAGGATGCGCCCTCCAGGCCAACATTGTCGAAACTTGGAGAAAGCACTTCGTCCTCGAAGAAGACATGCAAGAAGTCGACACCACCATGCTCACTCCCTACGAAGTCTTGAAAACCTCCGGCCATGTCGACAAGTTCTCCGACTACATGTGTCGTGACCTCGCAACCGGTGAAATTTTCAGAGCCGACCATCTCGTCGAAGAAGTCCTCGAAAGCAGACTCAAGGGCAACCTCGAGGCCCGTGGCCAAACCGTCGCCCCCGTCGAGGAAGACGACTCCAAAAAGAAGAGAAAGAAGAAGGGCATCGTCGCTCAGGCCGTCAAACTCGAAGACTCCGTCGTCGAGCTCTACGAATCCATTCTTGCAAAGATTGATGGATACTCCGGCGACGAGCTTGGCCAGATCATTAAAGAAAACAACATCAACAACCCTACCACCGGTGGCCCTCTTGCTCCTCCCGTAGCCTTCAACCTCATGTTTGAAACCGCCATCGGCCCCTCGGGTCAGCTCAAGGGCTACCTCAGACCTGAAACCGCCCAAGGCCAGTTCTTGAACTTCAGCAAGCTCCTCGAGTGCAACAACTTGAAGATGCCCTTTGCCTCCGCGTCAATTGGAAAGTCCTTCCGTAACGAAATCTCCCCCCGTGCCGGCCTTTTGCGTGTCCGTGAATTCCTCATGGCTGAAATTGAACACTTTGTTGATCCAAACAACAAAAACCACCCAAGATTCAAGAACGTAAAGGACATCGTCCTCAGATTCCTCCCCAAGGACGTCCAAGCTGCTGGTAAGACTGACATCGCTGAAGTTTCCATTGGTGAAGCCGTCGCTTCTGGCATGGTCGACAACGAAACTCTCGGCTACTTCTTGGGTAGAATCTACCTCTTCCTCACTAAGATTGGTGTTGATCCTGCAAGATTGAGATTCAGACAACATATGGCTAACGAGATGGCCCATTATGCTGCTGACTGTTGGGATGCTGAATTGCACTCCTCTTACGGCTGGATTGAGTGTGTCGGATGTGCTGACAGATCTGCCTATGACTTGACCGTCCACGCTGCCAGAACAAAGGAAAAGCTCGTTGTCCGTGAAACTTTGGAAGAGCCCATCATTGTCGATGCTTTTGAAGTTGATCTCGACAAGAAGAAGTTTGGACCCAAGTTCCGCAAGGATGCCCCCAAGATTGAAGAGTATTTGACCACCCGTAACCAATGCGAGCTTGAAGATTTGGCTGCTGCCTTGGCCAAAGACTTGAAGGTCACTTGCAAGATTGATGGTGTTGCTGGTGATGTCGAGATTGACACCTCTTTGATCAACATTGAAAAGAGAACTCGCAAAGAGCATGTCCGCGAGTATACTCCTAATGTTATCGAACCCTCCTTTGGTATTGGGCGTATTCTCTACTGTGTTTTGGAACACAATTTCTGGACCCGTCCTGAAGATGCTGCTCGTGGTGTTTTGTCCTTCCCTCCTCTCGTTGCTCCCACAAAGGTCCTCGTTGTTCCTCTTTCCAACAATGAACAATTTGAACCTCTTACTGCTGAGCTCATCTCTGACCTCCGTGCTAAGGGAATTCCATCGAAGGTTGATGATTCAAGTGTCTCTATTGGTAAGAGATACTCTCGTAACGATGAATTGGGTACTCCTTTCGGTGTCACTATTGATTTCCAATCTGTTAAGGACGGTTCCATCACTCTCCGTGAACGTGATTCTACTAAACAAGTTCGTGGTTCAAAGGAAGATGTCATTGCTGCTATTCAAGAGATGGTCAAAGGTGCTACTTGGGAAAAGGGTACTGCCAATTTGGCTCCTTTTGTAGGACAAGAGAATTAATATATCAGTAAATATATCATTAATATATCATCAGTATATCAGTAAATATATCATCAATATATCATTAATATATCAGTAAATATATCAGTATATCATCAATAAATCAATATATCATCAATATATCAATATATCACCACATCAGTATATCATCAGTAAATATATCAACATTAGTAAATATATTTGAGTATTAATGAAATATTCTATCAAGTCTATAATGCAGTTGTTCTATTTGTTTAACACTCCAGTATCGTCCATTCACATTACTGTCTCTGACTGGCAATATTCCCCAATGCTACTTCTTCTTCACTTATCATTTCATCATCATCTGTGAACTCATTCATTCTCAAAATACCAGGACCAGATCTTCTTCTCGTTCCAGATCGTTGGCCATTCCCATAATCAACAACCCCATTTGCGTCCACATATATACGTTCAAGGACTCCATTCTCAATATTATAATCCTCCTCCAATACTCCTAATTCTTCACGTAACCTTTGGCCATGCTCATTAACATCAATTGCCAGAGGCTCTTCCGGAGTCGGAGCAGGGCGAATTCCTTGGACTGCTTCATTATTGTCAGCCAAAACTGTTTCATCATTGTCATCTTCCTCACTCATCCTACAAGCGTATGCAAAATTGATGATTTCTTCCAACATGATAAATTGACAAATTAAAGATGGAGGTGCCATCATGGACATGGACTCTATCGCCGAAAAGAATTTAGCTCTTTGCCCTCTTCTCTCATAACTGATATCTGTCCTGCGCATATAATCCATAAACCTACACTCACTGACAAACAGCTTTGCTAAATCAGGATCATTCAAGTCAGTGAATATCTTGTTCTCCCAGTCATAAGGTGCAAGCTTAATGCAAGTAGCAGGATGCTTCATGTAGTCAGCAGTGGCAGGAAGATATAACTCCAAGTAGTCAACTGGAATGCACCAACAGGAAAGAGTTTCTATCAAGTTTGCAATGCTCACTCCAGCAAACGGAATCACTACTTTCAGCGAATCGAGCTTGGCTGTCAAACTGAGAATTTCAAACCATGGCTCAAAGTGATCTGTTTCGTACTGAAAATGAGTGTAATATGGATGAACGAAATCAATATGGCTGACAGACTTTGTAAGCCCGAGAAAAATGAGATAGTCGGACTCTCGAACACAATCCGCGCTGAGTCGACTTATTTCAGAGTTACCTCTCAGTATCTTCTGGACCATCTCAATGAGAAATGTATGTGGCTTTCTAGTGATCAAACCGTAGACGCCAAATGACTCGAGCAGCGTGTCTCGACATATAAATGTGCGAATCAGCTCGGGATCACTTCCAATACACATTCCCAGATTGAGAGTTCGCAGAGACTCGAACTTGAAGTCTGACCGGGAAAGAAGAGCATACCTCCAAGCGTCGGTATCGAGCTGTGTCAGGGACGCTGGAAGGACTGGAATTTCCAGTCCATTATGAAAAGTCGGCTCTGGCGACTCAACGTGATATGTAACAAGATTTTTCATGTTGGCGATATTAAGGACTGGCAAGTCCACGGCAGTATCGCTTTCTATTGAAAAATGCTCCAAGATGCACGGTCCGGTATCGAAGAAAGTTCCTAGAGCTCGCAAGACACTTGAATAGCACTTGACGGTTCTGTACTTGAGAGACTTGAGTTTGTGCTGAATTTTTCGGAAAGTTTCAAAAGACTTTGAGTCTTCAAAACTTCCAAACCTGATGGTGACTTTGGCATGGACAGTCAAGGCTGGAGAAGACTCTACAAAGCGGACGAGCTCTAAATCCTCCTTCTCAGTGACGAGCGTAGCTTGATCCACGTAGTTCCAATGAAGCTCCTTCAAGTTCTTCATGTTTTTCACAAAGTCAGTATAATAACTGACGCTGGTAAATCCATTGGGCATTATGAAGGTGACTGGAGAAATGCAAACTGTACTGACATGCTCTAAACAATGCTTTGGAATGAACGACGGAGGAATTCTCACGTACAAGTTTCTAGGCTCCATCCATTCGCTTATAGTTCGTTTCATTTCGTCTATATACCACCCGTCATCATATTCAAACTCGCAGAGCGCATGGTAGCTGTCATACCCCAACTCGTCCTGCTGGAAGCTTTCAATCAGGCACACCTTGTCGTAAATATACTTGTAAACACAGTCTCTGAAGAGTCTGTTCACCTGGGCCAAGGAGATGAGTTGCGTGAAGTCGAATTCAGTCCATTTCGTGAACTTTTTCGTTCTCGAGCCGTCGACGTAGTGGGAGCTTGCTTCTACTGACAAGAAGAAGCATATGGAGCGAATGACCTTGTGTATCGATTCGTCCATGGTCAGATACTAATGCTATGGTGATGTGGAAAGAGGAAGAGCGCGCTCTTCTAAAGAGTTAGGTGTTGTTAAACAACAAGGCTATTGTATAAAGCAGTACGCCCGCTCTTCTATCAAGAAGAATGTTCTGACAAGTCTTCATTGTAACAAGGAGCGGTTAGAGGTTGGAGCGTACAAAAGGTTGGAGGTTTGAGATGGGACAGAGACCCAATTTTTTTTTGACTTTAGAAGCGGTGACAGTTGAGTGAAGTGGAGTGAAGTTGAGTGAAGAATAGTTGAAGAATAGTTAAAGAGCAGTTGAAGTCGTTGCAGTTCAGTAGCAATTGTTAGAGTCAGTCAAAGCAGAGTAAAAGCAGAACCAAAGTTAAAGCCAAAGTGCAGTACTAAAGACAAGTGCAGTACTAAAGACTAGAACGAAAGACCAGAACGAAAGATCAGAATGTCTCAAGATATAGAAGCATTCAGAGAAGCGCTAGAAGAGCTCCCGGTGGCCACTCTAAGGCTGGAGCTCGAGCGGTTGCACAACTCCAACTTTCATTTGGAGCGCTCAAATGCAGAGCTGGAGTCCTATATAGCAGAAAACAGTGGCGAAGACAACCAGGAAATGAAGGAATACATCAAGGAGAACGAGCAGATCATCAAAAAGAACCTGGATAAGGTGAACGCCGTTGAGAAGAAATTGGAGGAAGTAGAAGGAGATCACGGTCGTAGCAGTCTCAGCAATGGCCAGGCAAACGGCGACTCGTCGAGTGGTGGCGTGTTCCTCTAAGTCGGGCGCGCGTTCTACGCTCTGTGCTGAGTCCTGTGCGGAGTTCTGTGCTGTGCTGTGCTGTGCTGTGCTGTGCTGTGCTCTGTTCTGAGCTGTGCTGAGCTGTGCTGTGCTCTGCGTCCTACGCTATGCTATGCTCTGCGTCCTACGCGGCGCAATTTTGTACAAATTTACCCTGATGACTTACTCCCAAACTGAGTTCCCATAGTCCTTATATGTAATTTTTTATTGTTATTTTTCAGATTTACCACCAAGATCCAGTTAAAAAAACGTTTTCTTTCTTTCTCCACTGACGACTCATTTATTCCAGCAGACCTTGAAGATGGCGGCTAGTTCAGATATCGAAGACGAAACACGTTATTCGGAAGAGGAACCTCCTCGCGACTACGTCTCGGACGGAGAACAGGAGGAGGAAGACGACGACGAAGAAGACGAAGAAGAGGTGGATCGTGGCAGATCTAAGAAAAGAAGAAGAGAAGGCCGAAACCAATTCCTGGATGTAGAAGCTTCCGTCGACGAAGACGAAGAGGATTTCGATGATGAAGACGACGACGGCCTGCTCAAAGACGGGTTCATCCAGGAACACGATGAAGATATTGACGTTGATGCTGACGCCCATCCTGCCGACGACGACAGACTTCACAGAGAGGTCGACAGAAGAAGAGAAGCAATTGTCGAACAAGATGCTGAGAAACTTGCCTCCGAATATCGAGCCAAGTATGGCCGATCAACTCAATCAAAATATAGGGGAGATACTGGTATCGTCCCCCAGAGACTCCTCCTGCCTTCAGTTCAAGACCCCAATATCTGGGGTGTTCGCTGCAAGCCTGGCAAGGAAAAGGAGTTGGTGAGACTCATTTTAAAAAAAAAGTTCAGTCTACAGAATACTCAGAATCCATTGGAAATCTTCAGTGCGTTCCAGCGTGACGGGTTCTCAGGATACATTTATATTGAAGCACGCAGACAGGCTGCCATTGGACATGCTGTCAAAGGTTTTGCTAATGTCTACACACAGAACATGATTCTAGTTCCTATTAAAGAGTATTCCGACTTACTCAGAGTCAACAAATCCAAAGAACAAGAGCTGACACCAGGTACCTACGTTAGAATCAAACGAGGTAAATATCAAAACGATTTAGCGGTGGTGGAAAATTTGCTGGAAAACGGTTTGGAAGCAAGACTGAAAATTGTTCCTAGACTAGACTATGGTAAAGCTGCGGTCTTGTTGGCGGCCAGTAATGCTGACGGTAAGAGAAAACGGCCTGCCTACAATTCAGCAAAGAACAGACCTCCTCCAAGACTCTTTTCTGAAAATGACGCTATTCATCATGATCAGAGGAACTTGCAAAGAAGAGGGCCTAAATCGTTTTTCTATCAAAATGAAGAATATGAAAACGGATATCTTTTGAAGGATTACAAGTTGACCTTCTTAATCACTGAAAATGTTCGACCTACGTTGGAGGAATTGTCACGCTTCAATAACGCATTGGAAGAAGGCATTGATTTGAATTCGCTTTCCAACACTTTGAAGCAAGAGAGCAAAATGGCAACATTTAATAATGGAGACCATGTGGAAATCAGTTCTGGCGAGCAGGCTGGTGTCCAAGGTAGAGTCACCTCGACGCAGGGTGAAATTGTCACCATCATTACTACCTCAGGAGTATTGAAGGGCCAAACGCTGGAGATTCCTTCTGATAATTTGCGAAAGAAGTTTTCCATCGGTGATCATGTTCGTGTCGTGAGAGGTAACTACTCAGGAGATACCGGTTTAGTAGTTAATGTTTCTAAGGATAACGTTGTGATCTTGAGTGACATGTCGAAACAAGAGCTATCGGTATTTGCTCGAGACTTGAAGGAAGCATCAGATATTGGAGGAGCCAATATACTGGGTAACTTTGAACTCCACGACTTGGTACAGTTGAATGCTCAGACTGTTGGATGTATCGTCCAAATTGAAAGAGATTCAGTCGGTGTCCTAGGGCAAGATGGAGTAATTAGGAAACTGACTCTAGCACAAATTACCATGAAACTAAAAAACACACACAATTCATTCGCTACCGACAGAAATGGGCAAGAGATTCGAGTGGGAGATACCGTTAAAGAACTGCATGGTGAGAAACGAGAGGGAGTTATTTTGCATATCCACCGCTCGACATTGTTTCTCCACAACAAGGACAGACAAGAGAATCTGGGAGTGTTTGTGAGCTCGATTGGTAGTGTTACCACGGTGCAGGTAAAAGGAGAAAGAGTTGCAAGCGACAAAAATCGGGTAGCTAACGATTCGTTCAAAACCCCAAGGTTGCCAATGGCTCGATCTGGTGGACGCGATAGAATTATTGGTCAGCTAGTGACGATTGGTAATGGCTCACAATATAAGGGGATGAAAGGTATTATCAAAGACACTACAGACGATACAGCGCGGATTGAACTCGAGTCAAAAAACAAGGTCGTTACAGTTGCAAAAGAGAGGCTCTTGTTCAGTGAACAAGGCTCAGGACGCACTATTAGCTATACAGAATTTGTAGTTCCAAAGAAGCTGCTACACCTGACACGACCTCAAGGTGGAGGGCCTTCACCAAACCAACCTCCAGGCTCGGCTTGGAATGGAGGTCGCACGCCAGCATGGGGGTCGGGAAACCGCACACCTGCATGGGGTTCGAGTGGTGGAAGTCGCACACCTGCCTGGGGATCTGGAGGCAACAATGGTAGCAGAACGCCAGCATGGGGTTCATCAGGAGGAAACGCTGGCAATAGAACACCAGCCTGGGGTGCATCTGGAGGAAATCGTACGCCTGCGTGGGGAGGAAATGGAGGAGGGAATAGGACTCCGGCATGGAACTCTGGATCTCGTACTCCAGCATATAATTCAGGAAACCGCACGCCAGCATGGAATGCAGGATCACGAACACCGTCAGTTCACAATTCCGGCAATCGCACGCCTACGTGGACGGGAGGGAATCAAACTCCATCATGGAATGCTAGTGGTAACAATTCAGGTCGTTCACAAGCTTGGTATGGAAGTGCCCCTACTCCAGCCAGTGCGCCAACGCCTGGAGTTTATGAGAGTGCACCCACGCCAGGAGGAGCATATGAAGCAAAGACACCTATGGCAGCACCAACACCGGGAGCTTGGAATGATGGAGAGACTCCGGGGTATGAGCCCGATACGCCATGAACGATGAAGAGGTGGACTTTTTGTCTTTGTATCTTTTACATTAGTGAGTATTTTTTGTATCATTTACATGAGTATTTTTTGTATCATTTATATTAGTAGGAGTTGTATCATTTATATTAGTAGGAGTTGTAGTAAGAGTTTTACAATTTGTGATTCTATTTTGTTTTCTGGAATATATTAAGGTTGGTCACATGACCTATCCCTTGCAGTGGGGAAGGCAGGAGAAGAAGAAATGGAAGAAATTTTGAGCGTAGAAATATTTGGTATAAGAAAATAATATTATTTATTAAATTCTTTATAAATTCTTTACTCTTTAGTGAATATGGTTCTTTGTTAGTTACTTTAAAAACGTTTAGAAGATACGAGAGTTAATTGAAGGTGAAACATTTGGCATTGAAATTCGGGTATTGTCAGACATTAGCATAATATTAAATCTATACAAGAATCGATTGTGCAAATGTTCCAAAAGCATTATGAATCTGTTCAATGAGAAGTGATTCAGATGAATTGGATTCTAATTCGCATAAAATATTGGCATGAATATTATGAATGTTTTCGGTTTCAATATTAATCGCCTCTTGGACAAATTAATTAATTTTGATTCACCTTATTTTAAAGTGATAAAATAAAGTGAATCAAATTAATCTAGATGAAAACGCCTATTCATAAAAATAAATAAATCCCATTCTTTGACCGCCTACATTCGTAACCGTTCTCTAAACAACAAAACATTTTCAAATTTATATCGTAAATACAAAATCTCGTAGTTCATCTCAAATCTGCCACAACTTAGGATACATTTTGGATAAAGCTTCCAATGACATTACCAGCTGGGTAATATTCACAGGCCAAAAATCCTCCTCTACCGCTGCCACAGTCGTACAATGCACATCCCAACTCTTGAGTACCTTTCCATACCATCTGGGTGAAGTGACCTGTAGCAGTAGTGAATTGACCGGCAGCAAAGTTATATTGGCTAACTTCATTGTACCAGGCATCAACAGCTTTGGCGGGAGTAGGGTAGCCAAGAGCAATGTTTTCACCGTAAGGGCCTCCAGAGTGAGCAAAGTAACAGTTTTGCTTGGAAAGATAGGACTGTGCAAAAGATGCAAGTGTTGAATTCCATTTAAGAGGAGAAGCAGAGTGCTGGGAACGGTATTTGTTGTGAACGTTAAGAACGTCAGAAGCAAATGAGTCAAGATTGTTGCTAACAGCAACGGAATTGTCGCCAGAAGAAGTCTCGGAGGGAGCAGCAGATGAAGTAGGAGTAGACTGGGAGGTGGTCTGGGCAGCCTCAGAAGTAGTCTCAGCAGCCTTGGAAGTAGTCTGAGCAGCCTCGGAGGTGGTCTGAGCAGCCTCAGAAGTGGTTTCAGCGGCAGCGACAGAAGAGAAAGTGGTAGGTTGGTAATCTTCAGAGGTGGCTTCAGCAGATTGAACGGCTTCAGCAGCATGGAAGTGTCTGGAGGAAGTAGTGGTAGCAGCATCCTCAACTGTGGTAACGACGGTAAAACCAGTGGTGATAGGATTGCCATATTGATCAACGTAAGCAGTAGCATAGGCTACATCCTCAGCAGCAGCAGCGACGTCGGTCGCATCATCATCATCATCACCTTCATCATCATCATCCTCAGAGGCAGCAGAGGTCTCAGCGGCGGCGGCAGCGCCAGCAGTGACGGTGACATAAACCATTTGAGTCTCGACAGCCAGGTCGGAAGCGATGACAGTGACGATATTCTGGGGATCACGCTTCACCATAAAGGGAAGAGCGCTGGTGAGAGCAGCAAAAGTTAGAATGGCACAGCTAGAAAATTTCATCTTGACGGTTCAGTTGTTTGATTGGTATTTTTTGTGATAGAAGTTGATATAACGAGAATAAATAGTTGTGAAGGAATGACTATAGGTAAGTAGAGAGTTAGTTTGATATAGGCCAGCTATATTAATGTTCAGATTGTTGAGGATGAAAAAGAAGCATGGTGGAGAGAATTCATTCGATATTTATATATTTTTTCCGGCGTACCACATTCTTAATGTGAGAAAGTGGGAACTTCAGAAAAGAACACAAAATAAACGAAATGAGATTTCCAGCCGTTGCCAAATTCGGAAGTAGATACTGCAAGGGGTAAGACTTACATGGGGGAGGAAGACTAAAAAAGAAATGCAACTTTGATTATGTTATGAGTGGAGCGCGTGAGTACAGAATAGGCAGGCAGCGTTGCGAAAGGGTTAAGGGTAAGGCCAAAATATGAGTAGAGAGAATAAATAAAAAAGATATGGGGAAGAAAAAAACAGAATCGTAAGCGGGAAGTCCAATCTCTTTATATCTTGAGCTTCTAGTAGAGCTGGAGGAGTAGAAACTGATACGATCGTTCAACAATCCTCTTTTTCTTTATCTAGCACTGAAAACCAACCATCGTGTATATTTTCGTAGTAGCAGAACACCAAGAGCTGAAGTGACGCTCCACAATGTAGGAAAAAGAAACGACCAATGGAGCCAACATTCCTTCAATTGACGCTGCTTCTACAATGAGAAATTAGATTTCAAAAAGAAACAACGGTTCCCCAATTGGGCGAGCTGTAGAAATGTTTGATCCATTGATCAACATGCTCAACATGTGCTGTGCAGCGACAGCAGCTCAATTGGAATGACAAGAAGGCAAGCGAAAAATTTATTTTGTAAAAAAGAAATTAAAAAATATAAAGAACCAAGTTGTGGTATTCAACAAGAATGATGAAAAAGAAATTCAAAGATCTTCAAGCCAGTCATATTTCTACAATGTGCTACCTGCGTAATTCACGTTGCCTGCGTTACCTAGCATGGATTTTCTCTGTCTTAGCTTGCTTTCTTGAGCTGAGAGTGTCATTTAGACTTGACAGAAAAACACTATGACGATGTTGCTTTCTGCATTCTTTATTGTGAATCCTTGTCTAGGCCACATGTATAACCAGCCTTTAACCCAACCACCATGTCTGCCCAAATTGTCGACCTAACTTGAAATCTAGGTTTTTTCTCATCCTGAATTCAGAACAACCCAATTTTTATGCCATTGAATCCAGGTAACTCAAGCCTGAACCTGTAGAACCTATTTATTACCTTCAACCTATTTTCAACCTATTTTCAACCTATTTTCAACCTTTCACCTTCAACCTATTTTCCAACCTTTCACCCTCAACCCACTGTTCAACCATCACCTTCAACCTACTGTTCCAACTCCTCCCTACTATCCCCAACTCGAATCACCAACCTCACTATTTCTGATGCCATTATGGTAATCGCCACTGTTCATTTTATTTTAATGCCAATCTTCATTTTACACGCGTAGCCACCCAAACTCAATTCACCATGCAGTAATAATGCTTCCTCGATTAGTAGTGGAGGCAAATCTCAGTGATACAATCCCATATATTTCAAAATGTCTATATAACACATTACTTTCTCCAACCACTCGTATCATCTAAATGATGTGCTTTGATCTGAAATACTTTCTCAAATAAACAACCTGCCACAAGCCAAACCCGACGAGCGACAGCACGACCAGAATAGAAAAGTTCTTCACCCGTCGGTTCGTCGACTCGTTTGTGTCTCGAAGTCGGGTCTCGCGGATCTTCAAGTACTCGAGCTCTTTCTGCACCTCGTCGGTCAGCTCTTCAATTCGACGGAGCTCGGCTTCGGTGGGCTGGAGCTTCTGTGCGGCCTGGAGCTGGTTCCAGTCGCGGGCCTGGCTGCCAATTTCGACATTGAGCTCCACGTCTCTCTGCGGTGCTGGGTACTTTGGTGCTGCGACGGTTAAGACGTTCTCAAAGCAGACGTCGAAGGAGCAGTCTTGATGAGCGGTGAAGGCGATAGCGACGTCTCCTCCAGCAATGTTCTTCTTGCGGCCATACTCGTTTCCATGATTGTCGCTGATGTGAATGTTCATGATCTGTCCGTCATTCTTGACACCGTTGGTCGTCGCTTTCACAGTTACCATTTTGCCTTTTGTAACAAAGTCTCGGATACATCTTGGAGGCGAACCTTTTGTCTTTGCGGGCACAGAGAACTTTACTGCGCTCGTGAGTGAAGCGTTCAATAGAAACACAAAAAGTGCAATGAATGCTGTCGAGATTCCTTTCATTTCTATCAATGGTAGACCGTCGTGTAGATCAATGATGAACCGTGGTGTAGGAGTAGATCAATGATGTGTAGGAGTAGATCACGAAACAATGGGGTGTACAACTAGAAACAATGGGTGTAGAAGTAGATCACGAAACAATGGGGTGGAAGAGTAGATCACGGTGGTGTAGGTGTAAGATTTTTTTTTTTTTGTTATTGAGCGTACGCGCTACGTGTTAATTGTCGCCCATCATACTCCTTCTTTTGACCTCTTCAGGACCAAACTTTTTGATCTAACCTGAATTGGTTTTTGTGACCCCTCAGTATATCTCAGTCTCAATCTTCACTGTAACTGCGTATTCTCGAGTCCGGTCATGTGACTGAAATTTGGCAGTTTTATAGATCTGGATCAAGTTTGCAACTTGTGAGACGGGTTGTATAACGGGCAGAGCAGTTGAAGGGCGGTTGAAGGGTGAGACGGGGAGTAGATGAGATGGTGAAGTTTGAAGATCTACGCTCATCACACAGCAGCTCATCTCTAAGCTGTTAAGGGATTTGTAGCGGGAATAAGCTTTGAATGTGCTGCTTTGATCTATTGAGCCCCTTTAGCAAGCTGCTATGAATCGTCTTGAAGATTTTACAGAGTTGAAACTTAAACTGCCTTTTACTAGACGCTTGAACTGCCTTCTACTTGATGCTGGGATCCATGGTTTTGTGAAGGTTTAGAGAATTCTTGAATCCTGAAGAGCTGAAACATACATGAAATAAGACCAGAAGGAGCGATATGAGACCGTTTATGGGATAACTGTGAGTTAAGGAGAGATAGCTATTGAGAGAATTCAGGGAATTCAGGTAGAGAGGAGAATAAGAATAAGAATTAAGAGTATAAGAATTCAGGTTGAGAAATAAGGTAAAATAAGGTAAATTCAGGAAATTTAGGAAATTCAGGTGAATTAAGGTGAATTCAGGTTCTATGTATATTCAGGTTCAATATATTCAGTATATTCAGTAACCTATATCCCATATCCTATCCTATCCTATATCCCATCTCATATCCTACTCATTAAGGTTCTGAATCAAAGTTTACCTTCTAACGACAGTTGTAGATATTACGGTTTTGCAACATCTCTATGAAATACTGAAGCAAGAAGGTTTGCGTCTGTCAACCGAAAAACAGCAACGTACGTAGCTCATCGAATGCTGCGAAGGTTATCCTTTGTTCGGTTGCCTGGAGTATCTTTTGATGGCTGGCCTCTTCAGCATTCAAGACTTTGCAGCAAGTGGGCAGTCTTTTGAACTCGCCGTCGGACAGTCTCTGTACATGCAGTGGATGTTGTTACAAAGATTGCACGCTTGAAGTCAAACATCGTAGGGGCCCATAAAATGGAGACTGCAAATATATGCAAATATTTCTACGCACTTGGTTTGACCCGTTTCATATTGAAGAGCCCGTATTCTGGAGCAACGGTTTGTGCAGAGTGCACATTTAGTACCATCAGCAGATGTATCAAAGCTTTCGAGAGTTACAAGTTTGGTCTTGGGGAGGATTAAACTCAGATGCTCAGTACTGAGTGGTCAGAGAAGTCAGAGAAGTCAGAGTAGTCTGACTATAGTTAAACTCAGTTATACTCAGTTATCAGTTATACTAAATTATCAGTTATACTAAATTATCAGTTATACTACAATTATCAATTATGCTCAGCTACCAGCTACCAGCTACCAGTTACTACAATCATCAGTTTTCAATTTACTGCTTCAGCAACTGGTAGCAACTGTTCCTCTACATGCATCACTTATTTAAGACTTGTAATAATCTCTTTGTGACAGTTTATTCTCATTGTTAACGGTGCTTGAATTCCGAATCTTTGTACAGTTCCGCTCTTTGTAAACTGTAATCTGATTGCTTTCGCAAGCCTTCAAGTAAGCGGATTCTGGCGTCAAGATAAAGTTCCTGAGCTCGAGGTACGCAACGGGCCGTTTCAGTCGTTATGCTATCAACTATATCGTGTAAAACAGCAACGTTTTACGGATAAACTAAAGGAAATTACAAATGCATTTTCTCAAAGTTTTCAGTGGAACACAGCTCCGCTTTTGAAGTATTTAATGCTCAAAATCAATTGAGAAACAATGACAGCGCTTTTTAAACTAGAAGCGGTCTCTTGAGTAAACTGGTATTTTGCCTTAAGAGTTAATAAAAGTTGAACAAAAGATGAACAAAAGATATTGAAAAGTTATTTCTGAATATTGAATGAATAATTATGAATATTTCTTGAATATTGAAGTTATTTAAGTTATTGAAGTTATTGAAGCTATTGAAATCATCAAAGTTATCAAAATTGAATAATACATCCCCTATTCTTCCAACTTTTGGGCTGAGATTTGCATAAATCTTCAACTATAGTTTATCTATATACAATGCATTGTTTTTCTAGAAGCACTTTATTGAAAAATACCGTTCTTGAAACACTCTTCTCAACCAGTTATCTGTCTTATTTACTAATCACTCCATTGCTGGAAATAGGGTCTTAGCTTCTATTGTCATTATTAGACCATATTCTTCATGTTTCAAAACTTAGGGCTGTTAAATTGGTAACCCCGAGAATTTCAATGCTTTTCACAAAATCACCAATTCAGATTGAAAGTTTAATGCCAGATTCGTTATCGAGTACTATCAACGCCCGGGCCAAGTATATCTTCAATGGCAAATATAGTCCCAATAGTAAAAAAGGATATGAAAGATTTACAAACGTGAAAACGGTATGAATATGTTTAATAGGTTCACCTATTTTTAACAAAAACAATTATGAGACTCACCTCAAAACTGCCTTCTAGTATTTGGTGACTAGATATCGCAAGTGCAATGCTCCTACCGTTTTCATGTAGAATTCGAGATATCTTCTATGTAAGCCATAGTAATGCCTGCGTGAAAAGTTGAATCTCAAGATGAAAAAAAACTATTTAAAGACATTAATTTATCATGCCTTTCCAAAGGCGTTACATTATGATTCAGTAGATATCACAGAATCCATCAGCTACCAAAGTACACGATTGTACCCCAGAATCACCAGAAAGGTCAACATCCCAAGCTATATACCCTCCCAAGCAATATCTCTTAAGCTGATCAAACTCTACTATACTTAAAAATGAATACTTAAATCACAAGAAAATGATAGTCTTTTTGATCGTTCTATTTGTAGAAATCATGCGTACAAATTCTGTGTTTCGAGTTCAGCAAGATTGAGTTTACCAAAGTTCCAGAAACTTACCATAAAGTCTTTTAAATCACAATACTCAGCTATTCAGGGTACTCCTTCACACCCCTCAAATGTCTAATATTGCATGAATTTGTCTCTCTATATATTAATATTCAAGGACTTGAAAAAGTGCCTCTAAATATATTGAATAACATTCTCACGATGTCTCAAGTTTAGGAATATAATAACTCTTGATTTCCCCCAAACATTTTTCAGTAAATTCACTCTTTACTTCTCAATGATATTCTCAGTGTTCGTCATATTCCTTCAGTTACTCGAGGTTGCCTTAGCATCACCTCAGGTAAATGAGATGAACGTTGCCTCTTTGCCATCCCCTTCTCCTATTACTTCAATCGAGATTCCTCCCGTTGTAGTTTCTTCATCTGCTGCTCCACCAGCTGCTACCAGAGTATCTGGACCTGGCTCTGTACCTCCTATCGTTAACTTTGCCGACCCAAGAACCGATTATAGATCAGTTGTTTACTATACAAGGTATGCCATAAAAGAATTTCTTTCAACAATTTACTAATAATTTAAATAGTTGGTCGGCAGCTTCTGATTCTCCATTTTTTCCATTAGATATTCCTGCTGATAGAGTTACACATATTCTCTATTCTTTTGGAGGTGTCAATCCTGCAGATGGAACTGTCAACTTGACTGACTTTTCCACAGACACGGTGCGTAATTCTCATTTTTGGGATTTTGCTTCATTTTACTGACGAAAACCACAGGAAATGATTAGACCCGAAGACACCGATAAAAGTCCAAAGTCTAGCAATTTAAGAGGAAATCTTGGTGAGCTAATGAGAATGAAACAAAAGTATAGACATATCAAGGTCATTCTCAGTATTGGAGGATGGACTTCCTCTCCTGATCTTGCTCAAGGAATTGTTAGACCTGAACAGCGTAAAAAGTTCTCAACAACTGCTATCCAACTTATGAAAACCTACGGATTTGATGGTATTGATATCGATTGGGAGTACGCAGACACTCCAGAGAGAAACGCCAACTTGATTGACCTTCTTAAAATACTGCGTGCAGATTTAGATGAGTACGCTCGCCAGATTGGTTATGATCCAAAGAATCTTGAAATCACATATGCTGGTCCTGCAGGATCATATCAGTCTACAAGACTTGATATTGCTGGTATTGATCCCTACGTCTCTTTCTGGAATCTCATGGCTTATGACTATTCCGGTTCTTGGACTAATACTGCCGAATTCCATAGTAATCTCTACAAGGGTGCTCTCTCAACAGACGATGCTGTTAATTACTATTTGGCTAAAGGAGTAGCACCAGGCAAGCTGGTTTTGGGACTGCCATTGTACGGACGTGCTTTTGACAACACCGATGGATTGGGCAAACCATACGCCAGTATCGGACTCGATAGCAGGGGAAGTGATACATTTGATTTTAAAAGCATTAATCCAGCAGGCGAGGTGCTTGACAAAGAAGCTATGGCCGTCTCTAACTATGATCCCAAGACCAGACGACTTTTGACTTATGATAACCCTGCTGTTATCTTTGCAAAAGCCGAATATGTTATTCAGAAGAAGCTTGGGGGAGGAATGTGGTGGGAAATCAGTGAAGACTTTCCTGTTACTTCAGAGCGATCTTTGGTAAAAACTTTTACAGACAGAATTGGTCTTCAAAGATTCCAAAGGACTAAGAACTTGCTATACTTTCCTAATAGTACGTTTCCAAATGTTCGAAATATTGCACCAAATGCCAATTATTAGATGATTTTTGTTAATATACACATAGACAATAAAAAAAAAATATAGAAACAGTTATCCTCATTTTTTAAACTCTTTTTTCATAGTAAGTTCTCATAGTAAGTTCTTATAGTAAGTTCTTATAGTAAGCTCATCGCAAGTTCTCATAGTAAGCTCGTTGTAAGCTTATCATAATCTCATTGTAAGCTCATCGTAAGCTTATTGTAAATTCTCGAGTAACGTTTAATGCTACAAATTTCAAACTTGTGATATACCCTATTCGGCCTTAAGCCTGCTAATGAATTCCACCCCCCATCAGCGCCTTAACAAACTCTAGATTATTCAACCGTCACGATCCCCATCTCCTCCCCATCTCCTCCCCATCTCCTCCCTATCTATTGTGCGTGCTCTTACCCTTCACTGTACAGCGCGTTGACTTACTCTTCACTGAATCGATTTCAATCTTTCCCAGACACAGTTGTTTACACCCTTACCCTGTATCGTGATTCTCGGTAAGCATAAGAGCCATGAAAAATTTTAAAAACATATAAAAAGGCCGAAATCCACCTATTTTCCTCTATTTTTCTATAAATTTTGGCTCAAAGTCAGTAAACCAGTCTTTGCAACAGTCTTTTGCTCGTATCGTTGGGCCGTTCAAACAGTAAGATCGCGCCAGCCTTATTACCTAACGGCTTCCTGTTCCAGTGGGCCACATACAAAACATCTTTTTTCCCAGACATCACCAAAAAGTTCCTTTTTGGTTTCTTCTCATATGGAGCCAACCAACACAATGGCACAAGTTACAGCAATTCGTAGAGCAGAACACTATCTCGCCAACATCGCTGCTAACAGTGCAAAGTTCAACATCTTCGTCTCGCAAAGACCTCCAGATGCCGTCGTTAACGATACAAAGCTCTCAGCAGGCACCAAAAACAGTATGCTACATCCATCTCTTGTTTATCTCATACTAACACACTCCAGAACTCGCTGGTAAAGTCTTTGCGTTGAAAGATAACTTCTGCACTACCGAGCTGCCAACATCGTGCGCATCCAAGGCTTTAGAGGGCTATATAAGCCCTTACGAAGCTACTACAAGTAAACTCCTGCGACAAGCGGGCGGCACCATGGTAGGGAAAGTGAATATGGACGAGTTTGCAATGGGATCAAACAATTTAGTATCTTCTTACGGTCCTTGTATAAACCCACTGTTTCCCCATGATGACCCTCATTCTGCTGGAGGCTCTTCAGGTGGTTCTGCTGCTAGTGTTGCTGCCGACATGTGCGACTTCTCTCTCGGCTCTGATACTGGAGGCTCCGTTCGACTGCCAGCGGCATATTGCGGAGTTGTTGGCTACAAACCTTCGTATGGTCTGCTCTCGCGATATGGAGTCGTTGCCTATGCCCAGAGTCTCGACACAGTCGGGATTGTGTCGAAAGATGTGGCTACTAGCGAGGCCGTCTTTGACGTTTTGAATCACCACGACGAGAACGACCCTACGTCGATAGAAAAGTCTATTCGAGAGGAAATATTAAAAGCTGCAAGTCAAGGCAGGAAAGAGGATGGCAAGTTTACCATCGGTGTTGTTGAAGAAACCAACTTGGATCTAAGTGAAACCGTGAGAGCTGCTTGGATTAAGTCGTTGGAGTATTTGCATAGTTTGGGCCATAAAATCGTTACTGTCTCGGTCCCTTCGATAAAGCACGCTTTACCGACTTATTTCGTTCTATCTCCTTCTGAAGCTGCTTCGAATCTGGCCTGCTACGATGGTATTAGATATGGATATAGAGCTGGCACTGATCGCGACGACGAAACTCTCTATGCTCCTACAAGAAGTGATGGCTTTGGTTCAGAGGTTACCAGACGTATCATTCTTGGAAACTTCAATCTTAGTTCTGAGTTTTTTGGTGATCACTATAGACAGGCTCAAAAAGTTAGAAGAAAGATTCAGCATGAATATGATTCTATTTTCCGAACGCCTAATGTCCTGACCGATGGACTTCACAAGCATGCTGAAGATTCAGGATTTGAAAGAGTAGATGTGGTAATTGGCCCAACTTCAAGAACAATCGCTCCTACCCATCAAGAGGTAGCAAACACTAAGGAGTCTGTTGAGGAATACGTCAACGATGTTCTTACTGTTCCTGCCAATCTGGCAGGACTACCTGCTATCACCGTGCCTGTTGGCTATGGCCAGAATACAGTTGGAATTCAACTCATGGGCCAGTATGGCGATGATAAAAAAGTGTTTGAAATCGCCAAAATCCTCGAACAGATTAATCAACAATAGATCTTGGTGTTGATCAGATTAATCAGTAGTAGATCTTGGTGTTAATCTCAAACAGATTAATCAATAGTAGATCTTGGTGTTAATCGCCAAAATCCTTAATCAAGAATAGATCTTGGTGTTGATAATCGCCAAAATCATCAAACAGGTCAATAAGAATAGATCTTGGTGTTGATAATCACCAAAACTTGTACATAGATTTTATGAATGCAATAACAGTAATTTTTATTATATCACTATTTCTCATCTATCATAGTTTGAAAAGCGTTACTTTCGTTGATAGACTCCAATACTGAAGTCAATGTTGACTCCAATGCCGCAATTACTTTGTTTCTATTCCAATTGTGACGGTGATACCAGAAAGTATCTACTAAAGCTGAGTAAACCTGTTCCATTCTCTCAATCGACAAATTTTCTGTTTTCAGTGAAAGCTGATCTTTGAACTGACCAAGTAGTTTCGAATCTAAAACGAACTCTGAAAGCTCTTCTTTTCTCATCTCAAACTTATCCGGTGTATCAGGTATTAATTCATTTATTTTCTTGCGGTCGTAGATTGATTTTTCGGGCTTTCTTTCTTGAGCAGTCGTAGCATCTTCATCATCTATGATTTCGATAGCTACCAAAGTTTCAGAGCTGGATGATGCTTTTGCCTCGTCTCTTTGATGTTTTAACAATACCTCACATTCTTTGATAAATGAAGTATCTACCATAATCTCATCAACAAACACTTCTATATTTGTTATCATTTCGGATGCTTTAACAATTCGGTCGCGATCTTCAGACTGGATTGCATCTTTCTGAATCTTTTTGATATCAGATAAAAATTGCTTAGGATGTGAATAGTACCCATTCCAGAGCCTCTCTTCAACAATCTCTAAATCTAAATTGTAATATTTTTTTCCACTGGAAGCCTCTAAAATCATACCATCGGCTGTTTTTGTATATTCTCGAGGTTCGTTGTCAGATTCCAAGTTATCTAATGCATTTAATACAGACTCTGTATCAATAATTGGTTTTTTGAATCGTTTATATCGACTTAATAACGGTTCCATGATGGCACTTAACTTTATTTTCAGCTTATTTCTGATCTGTAAATCCTGTTTCTTTCGACCCTTTTTTGCCGCTGCTGAAATTTCTTCAGTCTCTTGCTGTTCTACTACAGGTAGATCCTCCAGCTGTCGCTTCTTTCGTTTATCGGGATCAACATAATCTTTTGGAGTAGCCTTGATGTATTTAATGATTTTGCTAAAAAATCGCTTGCGTTGTTTTGGTGAACTTCTTTTCAGTGTATGAATATTTTCGGTTGAATATCCAAACAGTGAATGGATATTTGGTGATAACACAAACTGATCACTTTCTAATAAAGCCAGTACCAAAACCGAATCGGATGGACTCAAGTCTTTTAAAAAGTTGATAAAAGTCGATTGGGCTGGTTGACTTATCGATTCTAGCCATCCATCTATGTTTGGTATGTATATCACACTAGGGGTACGCTTCTTAACTTCAACTAATAATCGAATCATAGTAGCTTCTGGTGTACTCGAAGAATCTCCAAGTAGCGTTCCAAGATCGAAAGATTGAATATGGAATCCCTCCAAATAGTGTAATATTGCTGAGCCCAAATATCTTTGGCCCATACCAGTAGGACCTAGAATCAGTAAGCGAGGTCGAAATACTCGAGAGCTTTCTAATTCCCTAGAAGCCTCCAGTTTACCAAAGCCTCCATCGCTATCGTCGCCATCACTATATTCTATCATGGCTTCTTCCATAGGCGTTACCTTTCTTTTTCTTGGAATTAGTTTATCAATAATTTTTTTCAGCCGTTCAAGTTCAAAGTTCAGCAAAGGCTCAACGTGAGAAGGAAGTGGATTGGCATTTGATGAGATTGACCTGGATGAAGATGGAATGATCTTGTTGATTGACTTGAGTATATCTCTTGGGCGAACATGAACAGATGCTGGATCTATTTTCAATTTATGTTTTGAATGGTAGATTTGCGGGTATCTATTCTGAATTGCTGAAAGTGCAGACTCTGTACACAAAGCTCTCAAATCGGCACCTCCATAACCTTTTGTAAGCCTAGCGACATGCTCGATAAAGGAAGGTTTCAGAGGAGGATCCCATGGTTTCGTATGAATTTGAATGATCTTTTTACGGGCCTCCATATCTGGTAGTGGAAAATAAAACTCTCTGTCAAATCGACCGGGTCGTCTTAAAGCAGAGTCAATTGAATCAGGTCTATTTGTAGCTCCAATAACTATAACTTGGCCTCTATTATCCATTCCATCCATAAGAGCCAACAGTGTAGATACTATAGATGCATGAATTTGTTCTTGTTTAGACGATCGAACAGGTGCAAGTCCATCAATCTCGTCAAAAAATATTATACTGGGCTGCTGATTTTTAGCTTCTTCGAATAGAAGTCTTAATTGACGCTCAGCTTCACCGACCCATTTTGATAAACAGTCTGCTCCTTTTCTCATGAAAAAAGTGACCTTCTTGCCACCTTCCACTGAGCAGCTAGCTGCTAAAGCACGGGCCATGAGTGTTTTGCCTGTGCCGGGAGGTCCGTGAAACAAGACTCCTCGAGGGGGAGTCACTCCAAACCGTTGATATAATTCAGGATACTTCAAAGGTAACGAGACCATTTCCTTCAATTGGTCAATATAGTTATCCAACCCACCTATAGACGAGAAATCAATGTTTGTGTCTATTCCGAGTGGGTCTGAGTCTGCCAGAATCTTTTTGTTACTTTGTGATCCATTTGCCATACCTCTATAATTGAAATCATCATCTGAGGATTCATTAGGATCAGCACCTCCAGCAGCTTCCAACAAGGCATTTTCATTCAGTCCACCAAAAGGACCACTGGTTTTAAACAACTTCAAACCAGGCGTCCGCTTCTTCTTTTCCTGAATCTCTTCTTCGACCTGAGAAGGCTGTGGGATGAGGTGATAATTCACTTTTTTCCTATTTCTCAGTACCTTTCGGCGACCATTCATTGGCGAGTCTGCTTCCGCTAGCAAATCATCAATATCTTCAGTCCCAAGCGACAGTCTTCTTCTTTTCACAGTTCGCTTTGTTCTCTTGCTGCGTCTGACTTGACGAACATTTCGCCCCCGGGATCTGGAAGAATTTGATAGCCTGCGGGTTCGTTTGTGAGGTGAAGAATAAGATGATCTCGACTTGACCTCACGATCAGAATCCAACTCAGAATCTACCTCCAGTACAGATTCTGAGCTCGATATAGCCTCTGGTTCCGGCTCTGGCTCTGGATCATCCGTCGATTCTTCATTATACTCTTCACCGCTAGATTCTCCATAGCTTTGCCGTCTTGATTTGAGCGGTTCTTCATCGACAACTACATTGAATTAGAACACCGACAATAGACTCAATCGTCAACTGTACTCACACTCAACATCACTTTCGTCCAACGTCTTTCTTCGTCTTCTCGATACTCGGACTAGCATATCATCGTCGTCCGAGTCAAGCTGAGTAGATCGTGATACAACCATGACCCTCAGTCTCAATCCTGATTGTTAACAGTTGGTGTAAAGAGAGTAAGATTCATTTTTCGGTCTTGACCTTTCTATGCCTGGAGAGTTTGGGATCAATCCTATATGCGATCTTGATGTATACTGAGCCCTAACCCAATAAACTTATATTAAAACGCTGGCCTTAATCTCTATATATTTCAGAGTTTTCAGTGTAGCAGAGCTTCATATTGGAGATCATTCTCAGAGACGATATATACTATAATGCTTGATATTTTTTCGATTTTTACGACAGGAGGAATCGTGCTATGGCAGTCGACTTCTTCGACGGCTTCTTTTCCTCTGATCAACTCTCTGGTTTCCGATGTATTTCTGCAGAATAGAATGAGCGTTGGCCAGGACGTTCAAAGTTACAAGAAAGACTCACATATTGTGAAATATTCAGTTGTTAATGAAGCAGGCCTTATATTTGTGGTAAGCTTGTGTTGAAGCTTTATTCTCGTTCTCGTTATTGACTATTCTAGGCGGTTTACAACTCTATCCTTCAGTTAACCTACGTTGATGAACTACTATCAAATATGCAATCTGTGTTTTTGTCCTTACACTTGAGCGAGATCATGGAATCCAAACAAAGACAAGATCCATTTCCAATGGACTTGGACTGCAAGAAATTCACTGAAATGTATAAACTACGCTTGGATCAAGTCTCTTCTGATCTGTCTGGTGGATCAAGTAGAGACAAGGCTGAAGAAATTCCAGAAGTGAAGGAAGACAGCCAGACAAGCCCTTCTGTTGAGACTCGATCTGAGACATCTGTAAAGAAGAAGACCAAGCGAGGTGGAGGAGGCTCGAAAAAGAAGGCTGAACAAGCAAAAAAACAGTCGACCAAACAACTTCGCAAATGGAGCAGCGATGGTTTGGCAGAGTATGAAACTGAAGGAGAGGTCCTGGATTATTCAATAGCGAACCAAGATGGAGAACATAGTGGGAATATGAATGACGATGTAGTGGGAGATTTGACAAAATATGGGCACAGTGAAAAGAACGGTGATTTCATGGTGGAAGAACTTCAGTCTTTGATATCATCAGGTGGTGGAACTTCAGAGACTTCCGGAGTAGCGTCTGGCGTTAAAAAGAAGGCTTTTGGCTTTTTAGAAAACATTGTTGGTGGCCGTACTCTTTCACCAGAAGTTCTTGACCAAGCTCTTGAAGCCATGCATACCCATTTAGTTCAAAAAAACGTTGCTTCGGATGTTGCTGACCACATTTGCCAGGCAGTTTCAAAGAGTCTTGTAGGCTCCAAGACCAAAAGTTGGACGTCTGTTGAGGTTACGGTTCGTGAAGCAATGTCTGATGCGTTGACAAGAATTTTAACACCAAACACTTCCGCTGATCTTCTTCGAGAGATTCATGACAATTCTGGTAATAGCCGCCCTTATGTTATTTCTGTCGTTGGTGTTAATGGTGTTGGAAAATCAACCAATCTTTCAAAGCTTGCTTTTTGGCTTCTTCAAAACAAGTTTCGCGTTCTTGTGGCCGCTTGTGATACATTTAGATCTGGCGCGGTAGAGCAACTGAAAGTCCATGTGGATAGATTACAAACTCTTACCGAGCGATTGGGATCTGGAGAGGTGAAGTTATTTTCTGAAGGGTATGGCAAAGATTCAGCTGTTATTGCGCAAAAGGCAGTGGAATATGGCCAAAGGAATAATTTTGATGTCGTTTTGATTGACACTGCTGGACGCAGACACAATGACACTCGTCTCATGTCTTCATTAGCTAAATTTGCCCAGCTCGCACAACCAGATAAGATCATTATGGTTGGTGAAGCACTTGTTGGAACGGACAGTGTTTCTCAAGCCAAAAATTTCAATTCTTCATTTGGAACTGGTCGGGGCTTGGACTTTTTCCTCATCAGTAAGTGTGATACTGTTGGAGATATGGTTGGAAGTTTAGTAAATATGACATTTGCAACCGGAGTGCCTGTATTATTTGTTGGAGTTGGCCAGACATACACTGATCTCAGAAGACTTTCAGTTGAATGGGCAGTTGGATTGTTGATGAGTTAAAGACATGCACATCCAGTTTTAATAGTATATTGCATCGATTATTTGGATAATTGAGTAACTGCAATTAACAATCATGAATGGGGTTTATTCAAAGAATGTTTTAATATCCGTCAGATCTTGGACATTAGTGTAGGGGTTTTTTTAACAATCATTAATGGGCTTTATTCAAAGAATGTTTTTTAATCTTTCAGATCTTGGACATTAGTTTTTCAGGACCTCTATATCCATCATTAAAGCCTATATAAATTATCTGGTCACAAGTACAAAAGCGGCTAGCCTAATAATAAGTTACCCTGCAACTCCACCAAAATTTTTGTTTTTCGTGTATTCACAGACATCACCACTTTTTCTTTAATAGGCACTCTGGGTTTAAACTTTGACGCGTGAAATTTTTCGTGGATTACCTATTTATTCCATCTTTTCTACTGACCGTTGAACTCCTATTCATGAGAAGAACTACACGATGAACAACCAAGGTAGACGATTTGTTAACAAAGTTCAGCATCAACCAAGCTTCAATGCGAATTTGAATAAATTTTCAATAGCTGCTAACTCGAACATTTCGTTCCAGCAAATCCCTCCATCTCAAGTTTATCCTCCCGTTCCCCAGGCTCCAGTTGGAGCACCTCCGGTTCAGCATGTGGATAATGGTCTACCTATGGCCTTCCCTATAGTCACTCCTTTGAACAATCCTCAGACATATCAATCATCTACACCTCAGGCTAATATTCCTACAAGTTATGCATTCGGAACTGGATATGGAGGAATTTCGTTGATAGAACGAATCAAGCTCTCGCTGAAAAGTCAGATTGAAATTGAGAATGACTGGTCCATCTCAACTCTGCTCCAGCTCTCGTCAAACGCTAATAGCAGTAGTCTCATTTCTGGTGTCAATGACTACGATGTCATCATCAACTATCTGCTTGATGATTTACTCAATAAACAAAAGCTGCCAATTGGTAATGATCGAAATAAGATCTATGAGTTGTTCCTCCAGAAGCTTCTCATCATTCGCAATATGCTCCTTATTAATGCCCCCATTTCCAACCTGGCCATCTCCAAGATCAACAACCTGTTAACATGGTTGGTCCCTAATAACTTTGACGACTATGAAATAACCAAACTGCTGCTGGAAGTTTTGGAGATCTTGTCCAACAAGCACAATATTATCACCACTACATACACTCAACAATACGCTGATATTATTTTGGATTCTGTGCTGCCCGACTATATTGACGATTCGTATCTTTTGGTCGTCAATGTCAGAATATTGACAAACTTTTATATTGTCAACAATGACTTGAATATAGACTACAGTAAAATCAGCAGTCTTGTCTACTTGTTATGCGATCCATTGCAAAAGGGAAACAATGAATTACTATTGACCGTTTTGAACTTCTTCTACCAGTACACTTTACATGGCGACTTTACTAATATTGACGACACTTTCATTTATCAAAGTCTTGTGCGATTATGTAGCAATAACCCAAAGTTGTCAGAGCCCAAGTACATGACATTACCAGTTCTGTCAGTACCTAGCAATCCCCCCGAGCTGCCGACAGACCTGTACAACAAGCTTTATGCTCTTCCTGAGCCTTTGAGGGCAACATTATGGTTACGGATTTGCTATGAATCTAGTACCTCAAACGAAGTGACCCAAATATCACTCTGGAAAAACTACGAGAAACAGTTTGGAAACAGCAAGCTTTTACCAGCGGTTGAATTCATCAAGAACGTGAACTTTGCTATTAAGAACTCTTCTGCTATGGTTTCAGACGACACCAATCCTCAGACTGGAGAAGTTACTAGAAAGTTTGTGATCAAGGGAATCAAGCCTCGATGGGTTCACGCAAAGGAAAACTTCGTTGTTCCAGACTCTGCAAACAATCAAGGTGACTCCAAAATCTCCAATTCAGGGTCCATTATAACTGCTGGAGGAGCTGAAATTAGTGACGATATGGTCGACTATTCGATTACGGCTTTCTTAGTGCTCAAGAATCTCATTAATAAACGTAAAGACCTGGGGAATAAGACTGGATCGGTATTCAGTGAATATGAACTTTTAGAGATTGCCTTGGATAACAAGAATCCAAACTTGTTGAACTGTTTAGTTGAAATTGAATAAATATCGACCAATATATATATATATATATATATATATATATATATAAAGTTAACTAGGCTTAATTTTAAACCCTTTCCCTCGAAAAGTTTTTCCAGTAAACCATCTCCATATATTGATCTTTGGAGATATATTGACCTTTGGATACCCTATTGACCAACCTTTGAACACGTTAAAATGAGCTTTCTACCAGGAGGAGGATCCAATCTCGGTAATTGGAATAACAACAAAAACATTCCATACTCAGAGATGACACAAGAACAACAGGCTCAAGCTGGCGCAGAAGCCATGATGAAGTTCATGACTTCGTGTCCTGGTAAATCCATCTTTGCTGGTGCTACTGGATTTGCTCTTGGTGGTGTTTTTGGTCTTTTCATGGCTTCAATGGCTTACGATACTCCACTGTCAAATCCAAGTTTGAATCCAAACCTTTCCAGTCTGCCATTCAGACAACAAATGAAGATTCAATTCGCAGATATGGGTCGACGATCGTGGGGTTCTGCAAAGAGTTTTGGGTTTATTGGTGCTGTTTTCACCGGTACTGAGTGCGTGGTAGAATCTCTTAGAGCTAAAAGTGATGGATTAACAAATGGCGTTGTAGCTGGATGTCTCACCGGCGGTGGTCTGGCCATTAAAAATGGTCCTCAGGCTGCTCTGGGTGGTTGTGCTGCTTTCGCTGCGTTTTCTTGTGCAATTGACTACTACATGAAGCTGGACAGTAGGCCGCCTGGAACTACAGATGAAGATGATTAGTCTTCAGCATTCATGACTTTCTTACATTGTATATAGCCCCTATTTCGTTTGTCTTTTACAACTGCTTGTACATTAACTGCTGTACATCAATTCTAATTGATAGCAGCGCAAAGCGCAAGAGCTAAATCATACTTCTTGCGCGTTGAATATTGCAATATAAGTATCCATCGTTTTGCATGATAAAATCAAGTATAACAATATGAGCAAGTCACCAAAACCTGCGCAAAATGGCAGCTTAACAGTTCCAGATACTTATAATCAAGCCATGAAAGATCCAGTTTGGGCAGATGTTGTCAAAAAAAGTATCAATGAATACCTGGAAGCAGGCTGTTTTGAAAGTTTTGCCAACAGAACTGAAAATTCAACCATGATAATTGCATCATGGAGTTTTCGTATAAACAAAGAAAACGAGCCAAAGGCTTACCTGAGTTTCAACGACCCTGCTAAAGATGCTTATTATGAACACAGAAATGTCAATAATACTCAAATTTGGATGACTTTCTTCGCACTTCATTGCACAACTGATAGAAAACTGGCTTGTATGAAATTGAAATCTCCTTTTTTGAGTATTCCGCTTAAAGAAGTTTCTACTTATAAACTTGTGACACCAGATGGGTTTAAAGAATTCTTTTCAGATTTTGTCACTCTCAATACTCTTGCACCAGGAATAAAAAATGCGCGTCATTTGCTTTTGAATGAAATAAAAAACGACCTATCTAACAATTTCAAACAAATTGGAAACGTTCCTATCTTTCAGTCAAAAGAAGGAACACATGGAGTTATGTTCTTCTTGTTCTCTAATTTTTACGTCTCAATGCCTAATAAATATGTTGATCTATTGGAAGCTCATCTAAGTACCAAATTTACATTGAAACAAAAGAAAGAGTGTCCAGATATTATAGGTAGTTGGCATGTGAGATATCTTGAAAATTCAATTGAACTTTCAATGGAAAGAAAAATAGAACACAGGCTCAAGTATCTACCGAGAAATGTTATATCGGCTGTTCTTACAGATAACTTTGAAGAATTTGAATCTTTGAATGAGAAACTGGATCTCGTTCAAAAACAGGTACTGGCTTCTACAATGTCATTTATATCATTTTTTTCAAATACTTTCCGGATCGATCTTTACTACAAAGTTGCCATGTTACAGTCTCTCACCAACCCAGTTAAAAGGTCTCTAGTAACAGCGGTGAAAATGGCCCATTATCTATACAAGACGAAGAAATCATTTTTAACATTTGATGTCGCTGCAACTGCTTTGTGCCAATTAGATATATTTGTCTATATTCAACCAAACGATGAGATCGGAAGAGCTAGTTATGTGGTGTTATTGAATAAGAATCTTGTTATTTATACAAGTTTTTTGCTGCAAGATCCAGGACCAAGTGACTTACATTCAGAACTGAAAGCCATATATTTTATCTTAAACCATCTGATCTCTTCTCTAATGGACTGCATCAATTCATACAAATTCAACAACATTTCTATGAAATTACATTCCAGTAACCCATTAGTTTTCTGCTCCTTAGTTTCTGGAACTGGGAATCGTTCTAATCTTATCAAAAAAGTGAGATCAGTGGTATTTAAAAAAAAAGTTACAGTGGTGGAACTTGAATTATCAAGAAATTTAGCAGCGCTTGTCAGTGGAAGTATTAATGAGAATGATACCAAGACGCATCTTAATGAATATAAATTCTTACATATTGTCGAAAACTAGAAGAATCTTTTTATTTTAATTGCGTTCATTTTACCTGTATAGTGGGCTTATTTTCAAATTTGTGATTTGTCTTCCAAAAGCGGTTGCTTCAAAATAAGATAATGCAGATATTTTCAGAATTCTAGTTATGTGAAATACTTTTCTATTTAGTTGAGAATACTACCTATATGAAAGCTTCTTGTCTGTTAACCTCATGCAACATACATATAAACACCTCGCTTTTCAGGATTTCTAACCAAATACTCTCTTTCAATCAGACTCTCGATTCGTTTCTTGAATTTTTGCCTAGGTCCTAAACCTGCACCCAAGTCTGATTCTATGCTACTTCGAAGAGTCTCATTCACTAACTTCAGTAACTCATCATGCTCAAGCTCAGAATTTGACTTCATCACCTTAACAATTGCAGAATCCAATACTTGATCTGTTATAGGTCCCAAATTAGAAGAAGGATTTGAACTAGCACCCTGTCCAGCAGTAGATGAAGGTTTGACAGGATTAACACGCATTCGCTTTTGGCCCTTAAGTTTCAGATTTAGCGAGTAAGCACCAGTAATTTTATCATGTACAAGAAACTTTTGTCGTGGAACACCAGAGAGAGTTTGCAACTGTCGTTGAAGGTCCTGAGATGGAAGTTCTGGCAATAATGACTGCAATTGCTCAACTGTTAATAAAATATTTTCTGATTCAGAGTCTATCGTAGAATCCGACTGTTTGGCTGAAGCCTGTACTTCTTCATCTTCCTTTTCAGATAGTTCCAGAATTTCTTGTTCCTTCATCTTTTTGAAATATGGATCAAACATCAATAATACCATCATGGTGATAACAGGGACTGTAACCACATCGACCGTAGATAAATATTTAACAGCCAATTCACACGTTCCCAATGAAGTAGACCAAGCAAGCTTTCTGCCTTTGAAAGATTTAGAATAAAATGAATCGAATTGTTCCATTATCGTGCGAAGAGATTTTGGAAGTAGTGCTGGAAGCGAGGTTGAGGTTGAAGATAGCGGCCAGATTGAAGAGGTGAGTACTGTTACTGCCAAATTTGGTTGTACAGAATTGACAGAATTCTCAGATAACTGTAACTGTTTGAAATCTTTCATCATTTCCTTTGACTGTTGCATGTCTCGAACCATAGCTTCTAGCTTTGCTGTGAATGCTGTTCCAACCTCCAATTTTAGTCGGCCAATCATTCCTCGCTCGACTTCTTCGGTAGCTCTGTTATTCAGTAAACGTTTTGCAAAATGAGCCTTGTAGTAAGTTTCAAATAAGTCTTTTTGAGCAACAAATCTGAACAAGACGATGGCTTTATCTAGTATCTGCTCAGTTTCCAGGTCAAACTGCTGTTTCTTCATATGGTCATCCATATACATGGACAAATACTCTGGAAATTTTGTCATTGTATTGACAACATCTGAGAGTCCAGCTTCTGCAGCACTGCAAACAGAAGTATCATTTTCAAAGCACACTTCCAAAACTTGATCAAATTCATCCTTCAATGCCAAAACGTCTTCAACCCACTTGAGTGCACGTCCATTCTTAGCTTTGGGCACCAAGGCTGGCTCATCACGGTTTAAGAGCATTCCACGCTTCTCGACTATCTTTCTCAGTACCGAACCAACAGCAGCTCTACCTTGCCAGCCATTCCAGGCTAATCTCACGATATCCCAGTTCTTATTAGTGATCCAGTCCTCGAGTCCTCTTTCCAAAACATCAGCAAATCTCTGTTCGACAACAACGTCTCGAACCACTTCTACAACCCGATCTACCACTCCTTCACCGAAATACGCTCTTCCTCGTTCTTGCTCCCATTTGACCCAATTACAAGCCCGCCGCACATAGGTTTCAGGGTCCCCATTGATGCAAGAGTCTACCTGAGCCTTATAGTAGTCCTTTGTAGCAGCAATCACTTTTTCCTCCACGACAGCAGCCCACACAGTAGTATTAGCCCAGGGCAAGTACTCAAACATGCCTACCACATCTCTGATATCAGCAGCAGTTCCAGCTCCCCATGAAGTTCTATCGTTTTTGACCATTTCCAGCAAGGCTTGAGTAACTGCGTCGACATCGTGTACAACAACCTGACGAAAAAGCTCCAGGCCTTGATCATATATTAATCGCACACCTTTCGGTCCAGAGTAGACTCGGTCCAGATACATGAGAAAGTCACTGACCATTCGCATTTGAGCTTGATGGATGTGCCAGAGCTGAACCAGCTCTTTGACATCTAGAACTGCGGGTCTGCTCTTGAGCTCTTTCTGGATTTCAGCACACACATGATCGTAGAGCTGTGGAGCGTGCTTTTTGAGCACGATGGTGTAGGCCGTCCTATATAAGTGTTCAAAAGACAGATGAGTAGCATCTTGACGGAAGATGGATTGCAGAGCGGTTCGAATAGTCAACCAAGACTGGGCAAACTGAAAGTCTTGAACAAGCGTGGGCTGAAAAATAGACATGTTAGTACGACGATTTCAATACTAACGACGACGAAACATACCTTTTTAGGGGCCTTGATCTTTGCTTTTCTAGGATGCATCATTTATAAAGCTTTCATGAATAGCAAGCGTTTGGGTCAGTGATTCGAGGTTCGAGGTTCGAAATGCGATTCAACAGCAAGCAATATAGTACAGTGCAAAAAATAAACCAAAGACCTCCAGAATCAACCAGTGAGATGGAAACTAAGATTAAGAAGTAAACTTCCGAAGGTAAAAGAAAAGATTCTAGGAAGTAGTAAATTATCAGAAGCCTAATGGAGAGAAACAAAGTGTAAGCAAAATGAAAAGGCAAATATATAACCTCAGAGACACGTGACTTTTCAAAGTTTGTATAAGCCTTACCATTAAGAGCTGGAGACGAAATGCAGCATTAGCGGTGAAGAAGTGAACGAGGGGAAACTATAAGAGATATAGGGAGTTTAGTAGAGGAAATTGGGTAGAGAAGAGTTTGGTAGAGAAGAGTTTGGTAGAGGATTTTGGTAGAGGAGTTTTGTAGAGAAGTTTTGAATAGAAAGTTGTGATTGAAGTAGGTCAATGAGCTCTAAGCAAGTAGGATCTATCTGCATAACAGCAATAGAATGAGTTGTAAACCTCAGTGTATGCTTTATTTCTACAGTTTTCCTTGATTATAAAAATAAAATAGATAGTATAAGTAAAATATTTGATATTTAAGAAAAATAACAACTTGAAAGTTTTATTCGATTAACCAAAAACTTTATTTTAAAACAACCAGCCCTGCTAGCTCAATCGGTAGAGCGTGTGACTCTTAAATATCTATTAAAGTCATCACAAGGTTGGGGGTTCGAGCCCCCCGTGGGGCTTTTTTTTCCTAATTTTTTATAGGAGTTAACTAGTGATTTTATTTATAGGAATTCAAATATTTGTAATTTTTTTTATAGGAGTTTCAACATTAGCTGATAGTAATATCAATGGCATTTCCTATTGAAGTTTCATTCTTATCAAATAATTGGTCAAGCCTTTGTATGAATCATCTGGCCGGAAATTGGGCAACTGTGTGTACATTGGTAGTTTTCTAAAGACTGAATCAATATTCATGCCATTGTACTAAATTAATGAAGCCATTAGATCGATGGCCGTTGGGCCATCTGCCATCTTGTTAATGCAAAGTCTGTGAATGATAGTCAGCCTATAACTGAAACTTGCAAGTAGCAGATCCCATAAGCTGATTTAGAGAATTGGCCCTGAATCGTGAACTTAACAATATGCTCTTGGAACTTGTGTACCATATAACTAATAGGTACGAGTGAAATTATAATAGGTACAAATGACATTTTAACTAACAGGTACGAGTGACATCATTTACTTCTTAACCTTTGAACAAAGGCCGTTTTTACGAATGGTCGATATCATGCGTAGTTGAAAGAAAAATGAAAATGGAGAGGCTTCTCAATAGTCACGTATAAGTATTGTCAGAAAGAATCAAAATCGGTATTTCTATTAGATTAATTCATGACTTTTCCTATATCAATATTTCAACGATAATATCATATCAATTAACTGATAGGAATGCAGTTTATAGACAGACTTCCACCAGAATTGATAGTAGAAATACTGAAGAATTTTGAAAACATTCGTGAGCTCATTATTGCCCTAAATTCCATTCCAAGATGGTATCGGTTGTTTTTAGATTGGGGTGACTTTTTATTCAAAAACATGGCCATGAAAATGAACAGTAACTTGACAGAAAACGACTGTGGATGGAAGAAAATCTGTATAGATTACTATATATTCCGTTCAAAGTTCGACTATCACCAGGCTCAACTCAATCATCGTCAATTGACGTCTCAACATCGTCCTTTCAACTATTTCCATCCAAGCCGTCCAGCACCATCACCATATCCACTAGAACTCACGCTTAGCGAAAACACCATTCCAATAAAATACAACTACCAGCCAATTCCTCTGGGATACACAAACATTTTGAACTTGAGTGACTCCAAGATCCGATTCCCTCTGAAGTTTGGTCCTACCACGCTGCAAAATGAAAAGTATGTAGTGGTAACAACGCATCTTCCAGTATACTTCATCTATGAGCTTCACACTGCTCGCCGCCTCTGTATTGGCCAACTTCCGCAGTACCTTCAGACTCGAAACCAGGCCTACCAATGTTGTTTGACAGACACCCATTTGTTCTTGTTTGACTCTCAAACGAGGTCTCTTTATGGTACAGATTTGGAGAACCATCACTTAGTTAGACAGCCATCTGCGTTTCCGAATAAACTTTCGACAGAATATGGGATTTCTGTTCCACGACCGACTCCTATTTGGTCGAGCTTTGGATCAATGCCATATTCAGCATCTCAATCTCATTTAGGTCCTATATCTACCAACATTGACACGCCCAATTCCCAGCTGACGTTTTTGACGCCCAAGAGTTTTAGATATCTAATTTTTACGCAGACAAAGGGAAACATTGGAGTCATTGATTTGATCAAAAGCACCATAAGAGTATACAATAAGGAGATATCGTCGAATGAGCTAGCTAAATGGTGGATTGATGATAATGGAAACTCAGTTGTTTGGACAAGAGTACTGTGAATGTTGAAGCAGGTTATAATCAATGAATGGTAGCATGAACAAGAATAATAGGTTGAACAATAATAAAATAAAAATTAAATGTAAATTTGATCAATAAAGAAATGCATAACAATAGTAGTCTATCATAAGTTCGTGGTCTGCAAAGATGAGTATCTTTTTAATTGTTCAATGCTGTTCAAGCAATTGTGAGATCACGAAAGTTGCTTGTTTCTAGATTTGATTTCCGCAACTTTGTGATTTGTATAATAAGGAATTTCGTGATTTGTATAGTAAGGACTTTTGTGATTTGTATAGTAAGGAACTTCGTATAGACCTTCGTTTTAGCAAGGGAACTTCGTATAAACCTTCGTTATAGTAAGGAACTTCGTGATAGTATGAACCTTAGTGTTAATATAGATCTTGGGCCTTCGTGATAATATGGACCTTGGACCTTCGTGTTAGACCTTGGACTTTCGTGTTAGACCTTGGACCTTCGTGATAATACCATATGAACCTGATCTAATATGGAACTTCTTTGATTTCCGTAATTTCCATCACCCATCTATATACTCCAACTCCAACCATGACTAGACCTACTTTAACCCCAATCTTCCACCATTTCCAAAGATCAGGACTTTCAGACTCTCTGCGATCAGGTTCTCCATAGTCAGGTATAGTATACATTCCCATATCATCGTCTGCATACGTTGATCTCTTTCCTCCATATGAAGACCTTAACTGAACTGTCCCCGTTTCCCATCGATCATGATGGTCATTTCGCGAGCCAAACTCAGGAAACTCATCTCTTATTGAGATGCGAGAGTTCGCAATCAGCGGCGCACTAGCAGGACCTATGCTATAACTCATTCTGTCATCTTCACTGGCGTTTCCCAGTCGCATCACCCTTCTAATCCTCTCAACCTCTCTTCGACTGACCACCTTTTCGCTGTCTCGCTCTTTGTCAGGACTATTCAACGGACCGTCAAGTCCTGCCCCAGGCTCGCTCTTTGAATTTCGTATAATTGGACGATGTCGCGGAACCAACCGAGCACCGCTGGTGCTGCCAGCCCCCATAGAGCTGGTAGCAGTGGCCGGCTCACCGCGACCACCCGCACCCGCTCGTACAAACGCTGATGATAGCCGGCCTTTCAGACCTACCGGAACAGAATGTGTCGTCCCCGTAACGCGATTCTTTGTGTCCGAAGCACTCGAATATGGCTGAACAGGCGAGAATAAATGCTTACTTTTAAACATATTTCATTCCTGAGCCCTATTGTGTCGTTTTGCTTATGTCCTCGTTCTGTGCTCTCTTCTTGCTCGCGTCTATCCCATGATCCAATAGTTGGTTGTCCAAAGTCATGGAGTTATCAGCTTTGAAACACCAACTCCTAAACGCGATCAAGTTTAAAAAAATAATTTAATATATATATGTTATGTAATGATTCTATGGATAATTATTAATATGCTAGTTTTACAAATATATGTATGAGATGATTATTAATATAATGAAAAATAGGAAAGAAAAGCAGTTTTAAATACTATGATTATTATTATAAATATGTGAAGCCAAATCCATCTGTTAAGGACCTGAATTCTCGATATAAATTCTTGCTGCGATATGGTTGAAAATTTCTAAAAGTTTCCGGTACCGAAACCAAACGTTTGGCCGTTGCTCTCGGGGGCCAAGGTGTTGTCTTCAAGGGCGCCGTCGTCGTCTTCAGCGTTGAAGTACTTGAGAATAATATCGTAAGCCTTCTGGTAAATGCTTTCGTTGGAACTGTTTTGGCACTCGTAAATCAGCTCGTCACCACCGGCCTCTTCAATATAAAGGGCGTACTTGTTGGGACCGGAGCCAGCTTGCTGTCTATCAAACTCACCAATCTTCAAGATGTTCTCAAGAGCATCAAGGGCGACCTGGATGGTTTTATTGTCATGGGAAGCAAGAATGTCACATAGAGGCTTGATGCAGCCCTGCGAAACGAGATATCTGATTTGATCAGGCTTGGACAAACCGCCAGAGGTGGCGTTGGAGATGGCCCAGCAGGCTTCCTTCTTGATCTTGAAATCAGCGTATGAGAGAAGATGGACAAGGGGAGGAATCAAGTTGCTGTCAATAATGGCCTGGACCTGGTCAGAGTTGCCGGCGGTGATGTTTGAAATGGTCCAGCAGGCCTCCTTCTTGGTGCCTTCCTTGCTCGAGTTCAAGAGACCCAAAAGCATGGGGAGCGCACCGCAGTTGATGATAAACTGGGTCTGGAGATCGTTTCCAGTGACGATGTTGCCGACAGATCTGAGGGCGGGAGTTTGAACGGCGGCAGTCTTGTGGTTCAACAGCTCGACGAGTCTTCGGGGCAGACCCGACTCAATAACGCCCTGAATCTTTTCATTGTTGCCATCAGACAAGTAGGACACGGCCCAGCAAGCGTCAATCAAGATTTCGTCGTCAAAAGAGTAGACCAGTTTGGCGAGCGTGGGGAGAGCCTGGCTAATGACCTCCCACTTGGGTTGAGGGTTCTTACCACGACAGCAGTTAGACAAAGTCCAGGTAGCATTTCGCAAAACAGACAGTTTCTTGGACTCTTGCAACAAGTCCAAAAGAGGTGGCAAAGCGCCAGCATCCAACACCATATCTCTGTATGTGGGAGAGTCACCGGCAATGTTACCCAAGGCCCAAACAGCCTGCTCTTTGAGATCGAGCTCGCTGGAGCTGAGCAGATGGACAAAGAGAGGGATAGCGCCGGCCTCAATGACGACTCTGGTCTGCTCGTTGGAGCCAGAGACGATGTTGGTCAATACCCAAGCGGCCTCGAACTGGAGAAGAGTGCTTTGAGAGGACAAGAACTCAATGAATCTGGGTACAACGTTACACTGGATAACTTGTTCGATAGGAGGATTCTTTTCTTTCGACAAGATCTTTCTGAATCTGATGGTGGCATCCAATTGGGAGTCGAGCGAGTCGCTGGCCAAACTTTCCAACATTTGGGGCAGTTCTGTAGAGAGCTGGATGTTCATGGCGGCCTGGTCATCGTCGTAGTCTTCACCTTCATCTTCAGAGTCGTTGGCTACGACGGCCAAGTTTCTTCTTTTTGTTAAGCCTTCGTCTCTCTTTGACTTTCTGATTTCGACCTGGGCTTCTTCTCTTCTTCGTCTTAGTTCATCTGCGTTGAACTGGCTTCTGTTCTTGAATGTGGTTCGTCTGTACTCAGGAACGAATCTGGAGGTAGCGTTTGAATCCATGATGTGATGATTGAGTAGTTTTGGAGGGATGGTCGATGCAAAGTTGTGTGGTGATCAGAGCTCCAGCTTTTGAAGATTGCGAACGAGAGGACGAACTGATTGCTGAAAAGTTAGAAGGTGGAGGAGGAAGAAAAAAAAATGGTCCGAAGGAGAAAAGAAGAAAAAAAAAAAAAAAGTTTGCAGTGTAGCTAACACTCGAAGTGTGATATGGTATTATGGAGGTTTATAGTGATGAGTAGTAAGGAAAGGCTTTGTTAATATTTTGTGTGATTGCGGTATTGATGGGGTTTATAGTGATATTAAGGAAAGGTTGGCAAGGCAGGGTAATTTTGTAAGACAATGTGAAAAACGAGACCAAGGTAAGGTTGGTTGCCATGACATTTGCCCTAACCTTGATAGTCCATTTTTGGAGAAATCACAAACACGAAGATCGCGAGATGGATAAAGGAATTGGATAAAGGATAAAATATATAAGGAATAGAGGATAGAGGATGTAGGATGTAGGATGTAGGATGTAGGATGTAGGATGTAGGATGTAGGATGTAGGATATAGGATATAGGATATAGGATAGAGGATGTAGGATATAGGATAGAGAATATAGGATAGAGAATATAAAATAGATAAAATAAGGAATATAGGATACGAATTGGAGAATATGAATTGATATAGAGGATTTGAGGGTAGGATATTGAATAAGATTTGGATATAGAGAATAAGATATAGAGAATGAAATATAGAGAATAAGAAATAGAGAATGAAATATAGAAAAGATATAAAATATAGAGAATGAAATATAAAAAAAATATAAAATATAGAGAATGAAATATAAAAAAGATATAAAATATAGAGAATGAAATATATAATATAAATATCATTTAAACTAATATATAAAGAAATTAATTTCCAATGAACTTTGGCTTTCTCTTCTCAACAAAGGCAATCATGCCTTCCTTTTGATCGTTCGTTCCAAATAACCCATGAAAAGCACGTCGTTCAAACTTGACACCTTGAGCCAAACTAGACTCAAAGCTCTCATTAACAACTTCCTTCGCAGCCTTCACTGCAATCCTACTAAAGCTGGAAATCTCTTTGGCAATACCTACAACTTTCTCAATCAACTCATTGGCAGGATAGATATCTGCCAATAAACCTCGAGAAAGAGCTTCCGTAGCAGACAGATTGCGTCCAGTTAGAATCAATTCCATAGCTTTTGATTTCCCAATGGCTCTGGTAAGACGCTGCGAGCCTCCAGCACCAGGAATAACACCGAGTTTGATCTCAGGCTGGCCAAACACTGCAGTAGGACTCGCGTAGATGATATCGCACATCATAGCCAGCTCGCAACCACCTCCAAGCTACTTTTGTTAGTATCTTGCCAATATGTATCTCGGAATACATACCGCATATCCATTGACAGCAGCGAGAATTGGCTTTGAGATCTCCGTAATGGCTGCCCAGCTCTTTAAAAGCTCGTGGTTGTAAGCTGAAGAAAACGAATGCTCTTTCATTTCTTTAATGTCGGCACCAGCTACAAGAATGTTAGAACCGTCGTCAACCCACGCTCTTCAAACTTACCTGCAAAGGCCTTCTCGCTTCCAGTAATTACTATAGCGCCAATATCATTGTCTGGATCATCAGCATTGGTCAACACTTGGTTGAGTTCAGCAATCAGAGCGTTACACAGAGCATTCAAAGCCTTTGGACGGTTCAACTGTACCAGAATTACTCCTTCGGAAGGATTAGAGACCAGCAGATATTCGTACGATTGAGCAGCAATGACAGAAGCACTTGTTTTAGACATTGTTAGAGTAGATTTCAAATGGTTCAGTCTGGTAATTGGAGTGGACATGATGAAAAACTGGAGGAAGTTAAGTTCGGAGATTTTGAGTGGGGTATCAAACTGTCGTTATATGTAAGCTAATTCAGTTTTATATATGTTCTATATTTGTTGTAACCCGACGTGCTAATAATGACTGAGATTCGCAAGTTCCGTCGTCAATTGTCGATTTACAATGACCGAATCCGATTGGTGATATTGTCAAGTTCCGACTTCATTGGTAATAGTGTCAAGTACTGACTTCAATTGGTGATATTATCAAGCTCCGATCTAAATTGGTGATAGTATCAAGCTCCGACTTCATTGCTGATAGTATCAAGTTCCGACCTAAATTACTGATAATGACCAAGCTCCGTAATGTCAACCTCCAACTTCATTGCTGATAATGTCAAGCTCCGACCTAAATCACTGATAGTATCAATCTCCAACTTCAATTTCTGATAGTATCAAGCTCCGTAGTCCAGAAGCACCGATGACCCGCCCTCCATCTACGTTAGACTGGCTATGCAATGTCTCCATTATCTCATCTGGCAAATCTGACGTCCAAGCCATCAAAACCTAATATTCGTCAACCCGGCCCCAGTACGTAACCGATTCCATTGGCCTGAATCATTCGCCATCTTAAAAGTTCCCTCATTGCTCCTACATGTCTCCTCAGCAAATACCGGAATCTCCCAGAATCGAACCCGCTACGATCTTCATGTAATAATGGCCCGATAAAACCGAGTGCTCCGAAACATGTCTCAAGTAATGGCTCCGCCCAGTCCGCCCGGATCTTCGTTCCAGCTGAAAAGACTTAGTAATCAAGTAAGACCATATGATGTAATGCACCCAGCATTTGGCTGCCAGCCTATTAAACTCAGCTCCAAGACTCTAATCCAGCCAGCATGATCTATATAGCATTTGGCAATATTGAACTGCTATTTTTATTTTATTTTTTTTTTCTTCCGTTTCTTCTTCTCTTCAGTTTCTGGTGAACTAGCAGATCGATATTTACCATGGGTCTCAACAATCCCGTGCCTAGAAGTTTATCAAAAGAATCTAGGTATGCTCTAGTCCAATTGCCAACAGAAACCGTCTACTAACTGCGCTCTCACGACAGAAAAGCTGCCAGAATTCTGGCCAGTTTCATCAAACCAAACCAAGTGCTGGGTGCAGACATGGTCATCCCGCCCGAGGTTCTGGCGAACGCTAAAGGACTCGCCATCATCACCCAGCTGAAAGCAGGATTTCTCTTCTCAGGCCGAGCCGGGTCGGGCGTCATTGTGGCCAAACTTCCAGACGGGTCTTGGTCGGCTCCGTCCGCCATCTTCACCGCCGGCGCAGGTGTCGGTGGCCAGATTGGTGCTGAAATCACAGACTTTGTCTTCATTCTCAACACCAAGTCCGCCGTCCAAACGTTCTCCCAAGCCGGGTCTATCACGCTCGGTGGAAACGTCTCTGTCGCAGTCGGTCCTCTGGGCAGAAACGCCGAAATGGCCGGGTCGGCGTCTTTGAAAAGCGTCGCAGCAATCTTCAGTTACTCCAAAACAAAAGGTCTTTTCGCCGGTGTCTCTTTAGAAGGCTCAATGCTGGTCGAACGAAGAGACGCAAACCGCAAGTTCTATGGTAATAACTGTACAGCGAAGAGTATCCTATCAGGCAACGTTGATCCACCCCCAGAATGCGATATTCTATTCAGAGTCCTGGACTCGAGGGCCTTCTCTGGCCGCCATGGCAGCTCCTACGACGGCGACGACTACTACAGCGACATTCCTGACGACTTTGACGATTCCGCTAGCGAGTCTGGCCGTTCTGGCAGCATGCGTCGCAACCCAAGCAATAGAGGCGACTCGTCTTGGGAAGACGACTACTATGACAGACCTTCAAGACACAGATCAAACGATACCGACGATTCTGACCGGTACGGCTCGTCAAAGTACCGAAGAAATGACCAGTACAGTGATATCGACTCTGAAGAGTTCCGAAGCAACTTCAAGAGTAGCTACTCCGACCACCCAGGTCCAAAGCGTCCAACAGCTCCAAAACCCAACTTTGACTCGTACTCTTCAGGTGCAAAACCTCCCAAGCCCTCCGAGAGCAGTGCTCCGGCTCGATATGACCGTGAACGACAGCTTGAACGGAGCCGCGAGGCGGAACGCAGACAAGAAGCGACTGAACATGGAGAGAAGGCCGTGGCGCTCTTCACCTTTGACAGCCAGCAGGGTGGTGATCTTGGATTCAGAAAGGGCGATATCATCACGATAGTCAAGCGTTCAGAGAGCCGCGATGACTGGTGGACTGGTAGGAAAGGTGGGGCTGAAGGAATTTTTCCTGCCAACTATGTTGAACTGGTATGAGTTCCTATTGCTAGTGACTTGATATATAAACATTATGTGAAGTGTGATTGTATCGATGAGTATGTCATTTCGCAACTAGATGAGTTACTTTTGGAGAGGAATATAAGGCCTTGGAAATAAATAAATCAATAAAAGATCAGATTTCTTCGATACTTTTGGTGATTCAGTTAGCAGCAACTTCTCGGGAAACATTGGTGATATAGACACTCAGGAAAGAGACGGACACAAACTGCCAAAAACGAAACAATCTATATAATACCCGAAATAAAAGTAAATATGGCATATTCTACAACTACTCTAAGTGCTGAAGTCCAAGATATTGTAGAGAATCTTGAAGCAACGGATATCAACCAAATAGACAGTTCGTCGGGCAATCAATCTGTAGACGAAGATCTTTTGTCAGATTCGGATTCAGATCTCGAAGAACCACTGTTCCATTCGTCGTCAATTAGAAGAACAGCTCCACTAGCATCGTTATTCCTATCGGATCTCCATAAAGAGCTGACAGATCAAGACATTAGCGAATTGCTCAAACAGCATGTCGAAGAGACCTCTATTTCGAGCATTAGAATATGCTACGATGCTCAGGGCCAGTCACTGGGATACGGGTATGCCAATTTACATAGTCAAGAGGCTGCCAAAAGAGTGATGAACGCGCTGAACTACACGACCTTCCATGGACGTACCATAAGGATTTCAAAGGCTCTGGCCAAACTTCCAGAACGCGGGAATCTGTTTCTACGAAACTTACCTCTGGATATTGACACGCGGTGTCTCTGGTTAGCATTCAAACAGTATGGAGAGATCATCTCGGTGAAGGTGATAACGGGAACTGGCAAGGCTTATGTGCAATTCGAGAGCCAGGCGCTGGCCGAGGCCGTCGTGGAGATGGGCAGGAAGGAGAAGGTGTGGGTGGGCGGGCAAATGGTATGGGTTGAAGAGTACGTGAAACGCGGAGGCAGCTTGAAAGGCTTTGGCGCAAGTATCCAGGAGGAAGTCACTACGACTGCTCTGGGCACTGAAGAACCTGCCAGCGGCAGCATTGAAGCATTGAGCTCGTCTAATACCGCCGTGATGAGTGAGTCCAGCGTTACTGCTCTATCAACACCTCCCACGAAGCCCAAATCTTATACACTGGATCGCGGCAGCAGATATAGTCTGGACAAGAATATCGTTATTGTTGAAAACATTCCTCAGGGCGTGAACGTTTTGGATCTGATTCAAGAATACACATTTCTTTCGCGAGAGTCTGTTCAGGTACTGAGATCAGATCAGATTCAGTGTCGAGATCCGCATACATGCGATCATATTATTGCGAATCTGAATGGCAGACAGGTCCAAACATCGTTTTTGAACGTTTTCAAGATGGAGGACTTGCCATTCGAGAAGCCATTGACATTAACAAAGCAGATGGGCAAAGACGATGCTCCAGTACCAGGAGGGCCAGCAGCAGCGACGATGGGAGCAGCGCGAGCTGGTGTTTTGCCCCGGCCAACCGTGCCAGCGCCAGTAGCAGTAGAGAAGCTATATGTGCACCATGTTCCCAGGCCGTTTATTCCAAACTTCAAGGGAGCAGTAGCACAGATAGTACTGGGATATTATTATTTTGGAGAGGTTATACCATCCACTAATGACACTTATCAAAGCTCAATGAAGAGTAAGAACGCAGGAACCAAGCATGAACACGATGCAAAGGTTGAGAGTAGAATGAAAGGCCGAAGGTTTCGAGACAGATTTAGGGATCGAGAAGGAGGGAAATACCATATGTTTCAATATCATCATCGGAATGGAGGCAATTCATTGAAGACGGATGGCCCAAATGGACGCAAGTATTATTATAATGAAGATACTGATGGCCAGCAAGAAGGAGGATATAGAAAACGATAACAAAAAACTTTAAAAAACCATATACAGAAAATAATGAATATAAATTGAGTTATATTGGAGATGGGATTGGAGTTGGAGATGGAGATGTTGGATATAGGATTGGAGGATTAGTCATATTGGATATGGGATATACGGGACTGTTATATTGAGGATGATATTGAGGACGATATTGAGTAGGATTTATTGAGTAGGATATATTGGACTAGTTATATTGAAGACGATATTGAAGACGATATTAAAGACGATATTAAAGACGATATTAAAGACAATATTGAAAACAATATTGAAGACGATATTGAAGACAATATTGAAAACAATATTGAGTAGGATTTATTAAGGACAGGACGATTAATAACAATACTGAGGACAATTCATGATTCAACCGTTAAACATTATTGATAATTGATAGCGTTAAAATATATTAGAAAATGATAATGAAATAAATACGTTTAGAAGTCTTCATCAAGGGCAAAAACGTCAGTCTTATTCTCCTTGTTTTGACTGGCCATAACACCAGCTTTTTGGTAATCAGAGACTCGCTTCTCGAAAAAGTTTGTCTTGCCTGATAATGAAATGTTCTCCATGAAATCAAATGGATTTGTAGCATTGTACTTCTTAGAGTTACCAAGAGACATCAAGAGTCTATCGGCAACAAACTCAATATATTGACACATGAGCTTAGCGTTCATTCCAAGTAAAGAAACAGGAAGAGCATCAGTAAGGAATTCCTTCTCAATAGTAACTGCCTCAGTAATAATACGTTCAACAATCTTCTTAGAGGGCTTGTTATTCAAGTGAGAAAACAAGAGACAAGCAAAGTCAGTGTGCATGCCTTCATCTCGAGAAATAAGCTCATTGGAAAAAGTCAAACCAGGCATGAGACCTCGCTTCTTGAGCCAAAAGATAGAAGCAAAGGAACCTGAAAAGAAGATACCCTCGACAGCAGCAAAGGCAATCAAGCGCTCAGCAAAAGAGCTTTCCTCGTCAGAAATCCATCTCAAGGCCCAGTCAGCCTTTTTCTTGATGCAAGGAATGGTTTCAATAGCGTTAAAGAGGAAGGTAGCTTCCTTGGGGTCCTTGACATAAGTGTCAATAAGTAGCGAGTAGGTCTCAGCGTGGATATTCTCCATCATGATTTGGAATCCATAAAAGCACTTGGCCTCAGGAATTTGAACTTCACCAGAGAAACGCTCGACCAAATTCTCATTGACGATACCATCGGAGGCGGCAAAAAAGGCCAGGACGCGTGAAATGAAGAATCGCTCGTCGTCGTTTAATCTGTTTTCCCAGTCATGCATATCTTTACCGAGATCGATTTCCTCAGCAGTCCAGAAGGAAGCTTCAGCCTTCTTGTACATTTGCCAAATCTCATTGTACTTGATGGGGAAAAGAACGAAACGTTGTCTGTTTTCGCGTAAAATGGGCTCATCGCACTCAGCCTTCTTGATGGCGCGACGAGCAGCACGGAGCTCGTCGTCAATGGCATCTAAAGAGTCAACGGCCACAGTGGAGTGAGCGTCTGGTTTGGGTGTCATTTTAAAGGTGGGCACGTCGCCCAAGTCCAAAGTGGACAGGGCATCAGCGGTCTTTTTGGAAGGAGTGTGCTGAACAGTAGACATGGTATGTAGATAGAGTGTTTAACAAGAGGGACGGAAATGGTGGATGGTGAAGAAGATGGGGCAAAAAAGAAGGAAGAAGAAAGGAATGTCGCGTGTATTAAATAGTTTTTTTTTTTAATATTCTCAAGTTTATATTCCTCCCAGTTGAGCGACGTGATTTGGACTCAAGACATATCTCCTAATTGGGAACAATGTCGTGATGTTTCCAGGGTAACCGAGTTGTGGCCAATGGGGATGAAGCAACACAGAGACACGAAAACCCCACGATAGTCCTCATTTGGTGCGAGGGAGACACGAAAAGGGAATGGGTTAGTAATTTGAAATTGCCAGAAAGGGGGACAGATTAGAAACACGAACTAATTTTTTGTTTATAATTGACGCGACGCGAAAGCTGAGATCAGGCAACGCGAGGACAAGGTAATTTGAAATTTTTTGGTATGAGTTTGGTTACAAAGATCTGTTTACGGAGGATAGAGAGTGGCATGTTGATGATTTGACGTCAAAGCTGATAAGAGACGGGTGATTTTATGAGGGAGATGGATGTGGAAAGACGGGTGATTTTACGAGGGAGATTTTGCGTGGGAGATGGACGTGAAAGACGTTGACGACATGAAACGTTCGTTATGAGGAATGTTCGTGTTGGACGTTCGTGTTGAACTTTCGTGTTGGACGTTCGTGTTGAACTTTCGTGTTGAACTTTCGTGTTGAACTTTCGTGTTGACGACTGTTATATTGACTGTTATATTGACTTCTATATTGATTGATATTGATTGATATTGATTGATATTGATTGATATTGATTGATATCGACTGATATCGACTGATATCGACTGATATTAACTGATATTAACTGATATCGACTGACATCGACTGATATTAACTGATATTAACTGACATCAACAGATCACTAACATCAACGGACGACTGACCAACATGAACAGACCACTATTATGATCATCATGTCCAACACTAACTAACGACCAACACCAACTAACTATTAACTAACGACATGAATCACTATGCTGATTCACTACGATGCACTGGCAGTCTCCTTCTTTCTGTTCTGTAAATCCCAATTATATACTCGAGCCGTATTAACCTCCATGGTCGTGATATTTTCCTTCAAAAACTCGAGATCTTCCTCAGCTTCAAACTTGGTCTTCTTAGCAGCTGTCAACCTCTGCTCCAGCATCTCAATCGCCTCCTCCGTAGTGTACTCCAGCATAACATTGGCTCCCAGCCATAAATAAACATTGTTTGTCGCCGTCACCTCTGCCTTTGCGTATACCGTGTCGTTGAGCTCATAATTGGTCAAAAACGCTGCATCTTCGTGATCCTTCTTCTCGTCAAGATACTTGACCATCCCCAGAGTCCGCTCAATCTCTGGAATCTTGTCTTTCAGCCCATTCAGTCGGCGCACCGTGCTGTCCTCCATGTACTTGTATTTCTCAATAAAGTCCTGGAACTTGTTGAGCACCAGCTCTACTTGATCGTGCGATTTGACAAAGTCTTCCACCTTTTCGACAAATGGAGCTTGAGGAATTCCTCTTGGATTCGTTTTACCAATGTCAAACAGGTTTTTAGGAACTGAATCTGTATTCATGGTGGAAACTGGTGATGGTGGAAACTGGTGATGGTGGAAACTGGTGATGGTGGAAACTGGTGGTGGTGAAAACTAATGATAATATGGTGGTGGTGATATAGAAATGGTTAAAGTTGACCCTAAATAATGATCGTATTATGAATGATGGTATTATGAATAATGGTAATAGCTAATGATGGTGATGGCTAGCGATGGTGATGATGCTCATAGCTCATAGCTCCATAACAAACCCATACCCTATACACACAAACTACCAAAATTGTATAAAAGCAGTCACACTTCCTCCTTCATCATCCCTCACCAAAAGATACCACGTGACCAAAACCAAAAGATGGTGGTAGTGACACGCGAGCACGTTTAAGGGCAGGGGTTATTTACTCTATAGAAAATTTTTCAAAGCGAAACGAAAAAAAACGGTTCGGGCACTTCCTTCACCTTCTTGAAAGTGCGTGATACATATCGACAAAATGCCTGGTGTTTCCGTTAGGTAAGAGTTTATTGTTCAGGTCGCTGCTTATACTAACCGGGCCATAGAGATATTCCTGCTCAACAATTCATTGACGCTTACGCCGTCTTCCTTCAACGTCAAGGACGACTTGAGATTCCCGGATACGTCGAACTCGTCAAGACCAGCGCCGGTAACGAGCTTCCTCCTCAGGACTCAGCTCTGTGGTTTTACAAGCGTACCGCATCTGTTGCTCGTCATATTTACCTGAGAAAGTCTGTTGGTGTTGGTAAGCTTAACAAGCTCTACGGCGGTGCCATCAACCGTGGCTTCTGTCCTTCTCACCACAAGGACGCTTCTGGATCTGTTAACAGAAAGGTCGTTCAAGGTCTTGAGAAGTTGGGTGTTTTGGAGAAGGCTTCTAATGGTGGTAGAAAGATTTCAGAGAACGGGCAAAGAGATTTGGATCGTATTGCTGTTGAGCTTTACTCTCAAGAGGAAGATGACGAGTAATTTATTTAACGCCATATTTTTATAATGTATTTACAGTATGATTTTGTTTGTTCATTCTGGGTTCAGAACTGGCCGTAGGATCTGTTCTGGAGGATCTGTTCTGGAGGATCTGTTCTGGAGGTCTGTTCTGGAGGTCTGTTCTGGAGGATCTGTTCTGGAGGATCTGTTCTAGGGAGACTCTGGGGAGGTCTGTTCTGTTCTGTCTGTTCTGTCTGTTCTGTCTGCTCTGTCTGCTCTGCCTGCTCTGCCTGCTCTGCCTGCTCTGCATGCTCTGCCTGCTCTGGAGAAAAATCAAAACACGCCGGAATGTCGCTCGTGATCTTTGTTTGCTTTCACCTTTCGTGCCCGTATCCAGCCACCGTTCCATCTCTAGGTCACACCCGCTTAACTCTATGCCCCGTTTAACTCTCGCCTGCCTCATCCCTGTTCTAACTCCCCTTCCCCTACTCACAATCCTGTTTCAAACTTCCTCCTGACCTTGGCGTAAATTCCAGTCTCGTAGGTAACTACCAGTCTCGGCACATTCTCTCATCCGTAACGCCCTCTTACCCCTTCTTCTGCTTCCTTCTCTACATTAATCAGGATTCCTGGAAAATTTCATGCGACGTTTCTTCTTTCTTTCTAGTTTTTTTCTACAATTGCTATAACACATAGTACCTCGCGATGAACAACTTCTTCAACAACGTGCAGTCATTCTTTCACTCAGTCACCACGAACGACCGATACGCTTCGGGCAGCAGCAGTAACAACAGCTTTGCACGAAGAACCGCCTCTGGCGGTTTTGGTCCCGCTGCTCCCTTGACGTCCGACGATGGCGAAGGAACCTCCTACAGATCACCCATGGGAACTAATCCCTATGGCTCGCGAAACAGCTCGACCACCAACCTGTCGTCAAGCCGACTACCATATACGCCAGGAATGCGGTCTTCACAAGTGGGAAATTCTGGGAATATCCCCCTGCAGGATTATAACGATGGCACTCCTCCTCCTCCGGGACCTGCTCTCTCATGGAAACGTATCGACCGCTGGATGGAAGCAAACTACCCTGAGCTGGGCGAGGAAATCAGCGAGGAGGCTACAGCATACGACCTCAACGAACTGGAGTCCGACCTGGACTGCACTCTTCCTCTCGACGTAAGAGACTCTTTCCTCGTCCACGACGGCCAGGAAAGAGGCGGTCGTCCCTGTGGCTTGATCTTTGGCCTCACTCTGTTGGACCTGGAGTGCGTCTTGGGAGAGTGGTTTCACTGGAAAAACACCTCCATCAAGATTGCAAACTTGAAAAGGCAGTACCACGCAAATCTACAAGCCCAAGCTAGTCCCGGCGGCAGCAGCAGAAACAGTAGTTCATATCACGGTAAGGCGGGTGCCAATGGTAACAAGAATTTGAGCTGGCTGGACCACCAGTCTTCGGTACCAGAAGGTGCTATACAGAAAGTGTATGCTCATTCTGGCTGGATTCCGTTGGTTAGCGATTTTTTGGGAAATAATATCGGCATTGACCTGGCTCCGGGCCCCAAGGGCAAATGGGGTCAAGTTATTTTATTTGGACGGGAGTTTGATCGCAAGTATGTCGTTGCTCCATCTTGGGCTGCGTTCTTGATGATGTTTGCTGATGATTTGGAAAACGGTAACCACTATATCAGTGATGAGACTGAGGTTGGCGAGCTGTCTTTCCGCGCCAGCAATGGCCGCTTGATTCCGTATTTCGAGGTTCTTCGGGCTCGTGCTGAGAGACAGAGCCGGATTTTACAGAAAAGCGCCACTGCCAACTCCAGCGCTACCAGCTTGCACAAGATGGACAGTAGACCCAGCCAACATCAACAAAACCAGCAGCCACTGCAAAACAATCAGCATAATATGAACAATGGAGGACGCAACGTTTCAGGAAACTTTCGACGTGGGAATGGAGTCACCAGCTTGAGCAAAGAGGCCAGACTGATTTCGCCCATGAACTCCTATACAAACTTGCCCAGTACAAACATGCCTTCTACCGGGCTCAGTAGACCCAAGAAAGATGAGCCAAAAAAGGAGCCTGAGCAGAAGAAACCTGAGCAAAAGGAGCCTGAGCAGAAGGAGCCTGAGAAGACTGTCCCACAAGACAAGCCTAATAATAAAGAAAACGAAGACGTATTTAAGAATGACACTAAAAAGACAGCTACTGGAGCTTCAACTCAACCTACTGAAGTAGTTTCTGAATCTGCAGTCAAATCAGAGAAGCCAGAGACAAAGACAGAGACAAAGAAGACGGTTGAGGATGATTTTGGGATTTCATCTGATGAAGAGTAATCGGTTATATTGCAGAAGCTAACTGCTCTTAGATATTTACTAGAGTTTTATAAAAATAATCAAATAATCAAGTTTTTATTCAGAATTCAGCGTCTCCTTCTCAATCAGATGGAAATTGGATGCGACGGACGGCAGCTATATGTTTTATAATGTTGACTGGTGTTGGTGCTGGGTGGTACGGTATTGGGTGGTACGGTGCTGGAGAGAGCTTGATCCTGGGTCAGCTTGGTGCTGGAGACAGCTTGGTGCAGTGCTGGAGACAGCTTGGTTCCGGGTAGTCCTGGGTTTGTTTGGTGCTGGAGTCATGGTACTGGAGTCATGGCTCAGCTTGCCTGGCTTTGCTGCTTGGTGTACTATCTTGGGACTTCCTTTTTGGTCTTGTGATATCTACGACAATTTTTAACTGGCTTCCTACTTAACTCATCTTTCTCCATAGCATTTATATGCATATCGTTGAAATGTCATTAAACTTATTCTTCTTATCTTAAGTTCAAACTGTTTCAAAGTTCAATCTCGTTTTCCAGTAGATCCAATGGTGTTTTGCTTAAATATTCGACGATTTTCTTATATTTTACTATTTATTTAATAAAATTCACAATGACTGCTACCTGGTCCGTCAATGCTAAAAAGTTCGCTGCTTATAGAGATGAATCTATTACTCTAATTGAAAAGTATTTCCCTTCTCCTAGTGATTCTCGTCACTTGGATGTCCTCCCTGATCCTCTTCCTCTTAACGTTATCCCTCTCAAAAAAGAGTACCTCTCAAGAGCTGACCGGGAAATCGTCGAGACTGATCCCATTGTTTTACTCGAAAAACTGGCTACCAAAACGTATTCTGCAGTTCAAGTTGCTGGAGCTTACCTTAGAACCGGTGTTCTTGCTCAGCGTCTGTTAAACAACGTTTCTGAATTCCTTCCTGAAGAAGCCTTTGAACAAGCTTCAAAGCTAGACAAGTACCTAGCAGACAATGGTAAAACCATTGGCCCTCTCCACGGCCTGCCCATCTCTCTCAAGGACCATATTGCCCTGAAGGGTAAGAGAAATGCCTTCTCTTTTACCTCGCTGCTTGATAATGTGCCTCAACATACTTCCCTGATCGTTGAAACGCTCGTCGAAGCGGGCGGCGTGCTATACCAAAGAACAACCCAACCTCAGTTTCTCATGCACCTGGAAAGCTCGTCTATGCTCCATGGCACTACTCGTAACCCCTACAACACCTCACTCACTTCTGGAGGCTCATCTGGAGGTGAAGCCGCTGCCCTCGGGTTTGGAAGCTCTTGTGTCGGCTTGGGCACTGATATCGGTGGCTCTATTAGAGATCCTGCCGCCATGCAAGGTGTCTATGGCTTCAAAGGTACCGTCCACAGACTGCCCGCCAATGATCTAGTTGTAGTTGGTATCGCTGGAGCTGAATCGATTTACGGAACCATTGGTCCCATGGGACGCACCGTCGCTATCTGTCAACTGCTCTACAAGACTGTCCTCGACGCCAAACCTTGGACAGTCAAATCTGAGGTTATTCCTAAACCTTGGACCCCAGAAAAGGTCCTGGAGAATAAGAAAAAGATTCATGTCGGTATTCTTCATTCTGATGGCGTCGTCACTCCCCAGCCTCCCGTAGCTCGTGCTATCAAAGAATTGGAATCTAAACTAAAAGCTGCTGGCCAACTTGATGGAATTCCTATCGAAATCGTCCCTTACAAGCCTCTCAAACATGACGATGGCTGGCGCATTCTTTCCTCCATATATTTCGAAGATGGTGCGGCTGGGAAATTGGATCTTCTCGCACAAACTGGCGAGCCTATTATGCCTTTGACAAGATGGATTACTGTTGACAATCCAAACTGTAAAGCTTTAACTATCGAGGAGCTTTGGGCCGTTAATGCTGAAAAGGCCGAGTACCGTGAAGCTTATCAAAAACACTGGAATAGCCATGAAATTGATTTTCTTATTGCTCCAGCTGGTCCTGGGCCTGCACAGCCGCACGGAACTACCAAGTATTGGTCCTATACTAGTCAATGGAATTTGATGGACTTTGTTGGAGTTACTTTCCCAGTTACCAAGGTCGATATGGAGAAGGATAAGAAAGCTGATAATTTTACTCCATTAAGTGAAACAGATCAAGATTACTATGATAGATATTCTCCTGAAGTTCATGCCAATGCTCCTGTTTCACTTCAGTTGATTACTCCCCGATATCATGAGGAAGAAGCATTTGTATACTTGGGTTTGGTTGATGAAATTATCAAGAGAGATTCATGAATGATTTTTGGTTATGAATTGTTTTTTGGTCATCAAAAATTGCTTTTTGGTATCAAGAAATGCTTTTTAGTCATGAATGCTTTATTGTATCAAGAAATGCTTCGTAGGTATCAAGATCATAAATGCTTCTTAGGTACCAAGATCAGAATGTTCTTAGATATCAAGATCAAATGTTTATGCTTCTTAAGTATCAAATATCTTGAATGCTTCTTAAGTATCAAGATCATAAATTCTTCTTGGTTATCAAAAGATTAAATTTGTTAAAAATGTTAATATGCTATAGTTTTGACTTGAACCACCACTTGATTCCTACTGTAGACTTGTACTGTTCTAATTCCTCCGAGAGCATGGTGAAGAGCTCTTTTTCAAGATACTGCTTTTCTTCAACCACACCTGCTCCAGTGCCTACGAGACCCTTCTTTTTTTGCTCCATGCCAATTTTTTCAATCAAGTTTTGTACTCTGTTTAGCCAGGGCTCTAATAGCGAGAGATGTAGGAACGGCAAGCTATGAATCAAAGCGTTAACAATAACTGAACGAGTAGTTGGCGCCATTATTTTCTCTTCTGATTTGGAACCTCGAGTTCCTAGTTCAACAGGAAGCTGGCTATTGTGGACAATTTGTGATTTTTCATAGACACGTTCTAAGAGCCATTCCGAACGAGAGGGATTGATTTGAAACAACGGAGAAGGAGGTGAGTAGGCACGGACCAATGTGGTGATGGCAAGAGTGAATTGAGCTGGAGTAAGAGTTCCAGGAAACAGAGATAGAATAGTTTGAAAATACAGAGGGATTTCAAGCTCCAAGAAGTGCTCTTGCTCTTTTTCATTTTCAGTGGATTGAAGTGAATGAGAAGAAATAATATTTTCATCTCGAGACCCATTATTTTTTTCAAAAGCTTGAGAAGGAGTAGAGACAATGGCCAGGAAGACTGAATGAGCAGATTCTAGGACCGGTTGGAAATAACTGAGTGTGAGCCCATTTAATTCGTTCGGACGTTTAAGATATTTCGTGGTAAGTGGTAAGACGTAGGTTTGAATCTGATCAAAAGGCAATAAGGGGACAAACTGCTCATAAGTATTTAATAGAAACAATAATCGGCCTCTGGTAACAATATTATCCATTGAAATAAAGCTTGAATCTTTTTTCAACGAATCTTTCAACGACTCTTCTTTCAAAAACCCTTTACCTTTAGTCTCTTTCAACCTTTCTTTACCTTCAGTCCCTCTCAACTTCTCTTCAAGCTCAGTCCCTCTCAACTTCTCTTCAAGCTCAGTCCCTCTCAACTTCTCTTTAAGCTCAGTCTCTCTCAACGATTGCTCTAGAAACAAGGCGACACCCTCAAGTTTAAATCTCGGATCAAGCATGACATCGAGACAAGTACAATATACAAAATCAAAAGTAGGAAAACCAGCGAGACTGATTTGGGCGACAATAAAGTAAATTTCCTGGAAACTTCTCAACATGGTAGTTGCAAAGGCAACAGCTCTCGTTTCGAAATGTTGGCGATGGTTTCTGTGAAGTAACCAAGTTGTGTAGCCTTGAAAAGTGAGCGAAACAGCAAAAAGCGAATGTTTAAGGAACCCCCAGAGTTCATGATTAGCAAGAGCTTCGTCCGAACCAACATGCTGAATATATTGCTGGTATCTTTCAGAAAGCAGTGAAGCATAAGAACCAATGTACTGCAAGCTGATATCAAGAAGATCAGGGCTATCTGAATGTTCAATGAGGAATTGAGCGAGCAGAGAGAGCTTGTTAAGGTTTCTGTAGCCTTCATTGCTATCCAAGAGCAGTTTGATAGACTGTTTTTCCTTGTGAGCAGATTCAAAGACCTTGGCGAGTTCCATGGCGCCGACAAAGCTCGCATCGTCAGCATACAAGAAAGGAATGAGAGATTCCAAGATTGGCTCGCAACGCAGCATGTTTTTGATTCCATATTGCAAATACTCCAAGGTAGCAGCTAGTACAATCAAGTTACCATGTTGATTGCATGAGCCAAAAAAGTTGTTGACGAAGCGTAGAAACACTTGCTGGACTTCTTTTTTAAACCCGCTGCTAACGTCAATGCCAATTCCATTAGCATAGTCCGAAGCTTGAATGATACCGGCCAAAACTGGAATGGCACGCCATTGCTCAGACGGTCTCAGTCTATCGACAGCGGCGACGATACTCTTAGCCCAGAGCTCTGGTGAAATGGTGGGATCAGTGATATGGCCTTTCCTATCGGCAGCAGCTCTGAAGCCCTGCATTATGAGAACGGGATCAGAGTTGAAGACTGAAAAGATTGTTTCAGTGGTGAGAAGCGACACATTCAGTGCATTCTTGAGTGTTGGTAGCAGATATACCACGGACTGAACGATTCTAGATCTAAAGTCAGTTGATATCTAAAGGCTTGGGTAGACACATACTGTTTGGCAGAAGCATTGGAGGTATCTGGAGCACGTAGTACGTTGATGAGATGTTCAAGCGTTCGAGTAGTATAGTCAACTGTTTCCATTGTGTATGAAGGAGAGTTAATAGTCATGTGATAAAGCTGATTAAATAGGATCATGATATTGAAGTCATGTGATAAAATCATGTGATTAAACAAATCATGTGATCAATTAGCCAATCATGTGATATCCAAGACTACCAGACAAACTACTTAATCTGAGATAAACTGATCTCAAACTGTTCAAGATTGACGAAGCAGTTAATATAAATAAAATCATACAAATCGTTTAATAGAACTACTCTCCACACCTCTGGAATTCCCATTCTTTGTTATCCAAAGGACACACTGATCTTTGCTTTAACCACCGTGAAATGCAATGAAAATGAAAAGCGTGATTGCAGTTTCCCCAGGCTACATTGCACTCACTAGCAGCAGCAGAATTGGCATTTGCCTGACAATCAATACAGTTTTCCATGATATGGTTTCGACAAATGGCACAAGTTTCGACCGCGATATCTAGACAAGACATTAGCTGACAGTCCATTGACTTTCAATTAAACTCACCCCAAGACCAGAATGCTACTGCGCTCCACTATAATTCCTTGTTAGCATTCTCGTGAGCTTATGAATATGAGTTCATGGGCTTTGAACATCTCATGGGCTTTGAACATCTCATGGGCCTTGAATATCTCATGGGCCTCGAACATCTTATGGGCTTTGAACATCTTATGGACCTCGAACATCTTATGGGCCTATATTGAGTCTCTTCAGCTTCTCATGAACCTCTTCAGCTTCTCATGAACCTCTTGAGCTTCTCATGAACTCATGGACCCACATGAAGCTCCAATGAAGCTCTCATGAAGCTCCAATGAGCCTCTCATGAAGCTCTCATGAACTCTCATGAACTCTCATGAACTCTCATGAACTCTCATGAACTCTCAAACTCAAACCTCCACATACCTTCTTGATCTCAAACCTCTTTTTATCCTTAGTCTTTGCATCTACCACTACTTCATCACTCCCATTAGCACTACTCTCCCCACATACTTCTCATTACTCACTCGACACATCGTCTCGCATCTCAACATCTTCTATTTCAGCCATTTTAGAGATTCCGTGGCCAGTGTAAACAAACTTTACAAGTTCTGTCCAGGTAGATTTTGGGAGGCAACATTGGACAAGGGTTAGGTTTTTTGTTCAGCGTAATTAGGGTGTTGTTAGTGTTTAGTGTGTGTTTAGTGGTCAACGTTCAGCGTTCAGTGTTAATCGTTCAGTGTTCAGCGTTTAGTGTTCAGTGTTCAGCGTTTAGTGTTCAGCGTTAATCGTTCAGTGTTCAGCGTTAATCGTTCAGTGTTCAGCGTTAATCGTTCAGTATTAAGCATTCAACATCCACCTTCCACCATAAATTTGTTCATCCACGTGACCTAGGGTTCAGCCCTACCGACTACAATCCAAATCAAATCACGTGCCACTATAATCCAAATCAAATCACGTGCCACTATAATCCAAATCAAATCACGTGCCATTACAATCAAAATCAAATCACGTGCCAAAATTCTGATTATGCTACCTAAAGAGGCAATTTTTTTTCCCTTTTAGAAAAATTTTCAACTGAGAGCTTCTCACATCTACCATATCCACGATGCCAGTAAGTATAAGGAGGGATCACGATAGGAGTTTGACTAACAAGACAGTCTCACAAATCTCTCAAGACCAAGTTGAAGCTTGCAAAGGCTGCTAAGCAAAATAGACCTTTGCCTCAATGGTATCGTTTCAAGACTGATACCACGATCAGGTAAGTTTAATACTGTTAAGCAGGACGTCAAACTGACTGAAGAAGGTACAATGCAAAGAGAAGACACTGGAGAAGAACCAAGTTGAACATCTAATAGGCTCATGTAACTGTATAATCAATTTAAGCCTTCAAACCTATAAACCTCCAATGAATCCAAAGCCTCCAAAAGAAATCTTTCAAATACTAAAACCCAAGATCTTCCAACTCCAAACCTCCACCTTTAAACAATGGAAGATAAACTCCATCCTAATACCATCTACCACGCCACCCAACTCGTTCCCTATGGCAAAGTATCGACGTATGGACGTATCGCGGCATTAACTGGATACCCAAGAAACTCTCGTCAAGTAGGCTACGCTCTAAAACATCTGCCAAATGCCAACCGTGATCTCCGTTTCCATCACGACAACGTCCCCTGGTGGCGTATTGTTGGCGCCGGTGGAATCATCTCAGTCCGCGAAAACTCCCATTATCGCGATGTCCAGGTCGAAATCCTTCGCAGTGAAGGTGTAGAAGTTGATGGCTATAAAGTGTCTCTGGCTCAGGTCGAATGGATGCTGACTCCTTTGGAAGAAGAAGCAGTAATGGACTCCATTGCAGACTCTGGATAATGATGTGTTGGATGCTGTTACTGGATACTGCTACTGGATGCTGTTACTGGATACTGTTACTGGATGCTGTTACTGGATGCTGTTACTGGATACTGTTACTGGATGCTGCTACTGGATACTGCTACTGGATATTGCTACTGGGTAATGCGGGATACTGGAAATACTGGATTATGCTGGATACTGGAAATACTGGATTATGCTGGATACTGGATACTGAATACTGAAATGCTGGATACTGGATACTGAATACTAAAATGCTGGATAATGCTACTTTTATTGAACTCTGTGTATTTACGGTAAATTATGTTCATGCAATCAATGATTGTACTGAGAGTTTGCTCGAACCATTCTCGGAGTGCCCCCAGATGCGTCGCGTCCGCGATGTCTCAAAGGATTCCTCACTGAAGGAGCATCTGGCGCTGCATCTTCAGCAGATTCCGCCTCAATCAGCCATCTGTTGGCAACCAGCGAGAATATAATCACAATGGCCACAATGAAGCCAATGATTCCAAAAAACCACTTCAAATCTTCTCCTCCTTGGCCTGGAACGCTAACATTCATACCAAACAAACCTGTAACCAGATTCAGAGGCACTAGAATCGTACCAATAAGTGTAACTCTTCCAAGTACTTTGGTAACTCGGTTGTTGGAGTTCACAGACTCCACCTGGAGCTGGGCAAGATAGTTTGCGTGCGATCGTGAAAACATCTTTTCGTAAATGCTCAAACTCTGGTGCATCGTGATAACATGGTCCTGGATATCGCCCAGGTACAGACTGATCTCTGACTTGGGCGCGTTCTCGTTCTCTTCGTTGCAGCGCTTTGCAAACATTTTAATAACATCGGCCTTTCCGGATAAGAGTCTCAGAAGAATCATGACTTTCTGTCTTGCATCTCCAATCTTTCGAATCATGGGCCCAAAATCTGCTTCTCTCGCAATGAATACTGAGTCTTCAATCATGTCTGCTTCTATTTCAATCTGCCTTAGAATTGGTCCAAAAGCATCTGTTATATCGTCCAGCAGCGCGTAGCATATCCAGTCGGACGATACCTGAACATATCGCCTTAGCTGTCTGATACGTCTTCGGACGCTGGCCGCATGGGGGATGGGTGAGAAGTGGAACGAGAGAATGCCTTCTCTGAAAACAACCAGATATGTATAGATGGGATCCAGAAAGTATTCAGACTCAGTATCCAGTTCAAACGTGTGGAAGCATACAAAGTAGTAAGATTTGAACAGTTCAACTTTCTCTCGGGACTCTCTCGTTCTTATGTCTTCACTGGTCAGAGGATGGATAGCGAACGCGCTGGAAAGTGTCCGGATCTCTTCGTCAGTAGGGTCCAGACAATCAAGCCACCAAGTTCCATTGTTGCAGTTGAATAAGTTTTCAAAGCCTTCTCCGTGATCGAGCAAGGAACTCATTTCGGGTCCATGTAGAGTATCCTCCATTTCTGTTGCAAAGAAGGAAAATCTGTCCATGGTGAATGAGTTTCTTCTCATGTTATGATAGTCGCCTTGACTGTTCATATGTGCCAGCATGATGCTCTTCCTATGGTCCCAAGTTTCGCATGTTCCAGTGCTTTCCGAACCAAATCCTGCTTCGGCGTCTTTGGAGCTGGCTTGATACTGTTCCATATCCGCAGAGCTTTTTTCTCTCGTCAAATTGTGCACCATAGCTTGGGGTACCAGAGGTCGTGATGGACTATAATGTGCCATTGCTGGTCTATAAAAGTTTCTGTTGCTTTGGTCGATTTTCTTATCGATATATTCAAACTTATTCAACTCAGCAAAGTCGATTTTGGGCCGTTTCTGAGGATTTACTGGAAAGCAAACATCATTCTGCGGTTCGGACAAGCTTTCAGTAGAGTTAATTGCATTGCTCGATTGAGAAACGTTATGTCTGATGAAGTTTTTGAGAATAGGAGATTTGAGAGACTCAGCAAATGTTATTTTTGATGGAGTTCGAGGAGAGTGAAGTGGTGAATCCGTAGGAGCAAGATCTGGCTGTCTTCTGTGATCGTGCAACCCATAAGAATAATCAAATGGATTTTCTTTAACAGCAGAGATATTATCTGTTGAACCTAGTGAATACATTGATACAAGTTGATTTCAAGAATAAAATGAACAGAAATTAGTTCATTCATCTTCTTTTTATCTGCTCGGTAGTTCCATACATTGAAACATGAGTAAAATTATATACTTATCACAAATTCATGCTACAAAAAATTAAATGTCTTTAACATTGATATGTAGATGTATAGGATTTTCTTGCTTGGCCATTTCTTTTTAATCCCATTTATCATGACTGTTTCAATTATGGTAGTCATGGCTTTCATGTTATAAGCGAGCGAAATTAATTACTCTATACCTGCCCTCATTGACTGTTTAACATGAATATTATCGAGACTCAAGCTCAATTACAAACTACAACACCAAAAGCATGAATCAATAGCTTGCTCCGACCGTTCCAACTCCGATCACTTTCAATTTCAATTAGTACACTCAATCATGAACTTGTTCAATGGTTGATGTTTCAGAGAGTTGGATCTTTCAACCACTTCTCATGATTAGATGCATTAAAATACAACTCTATATACTCAAAATCACAATTCCATTGCTTCATCTGTTCTAGCTTCTCCAGTCATGAGTTCTCTACGAATCTCTGGAGTGATGGCAGCGTGAGTTTGAATCTTCAAAACCTCTAATAACCCATCTCTTTGGTCTTCTGTAATGTCATTCTTGTATCTTTGAGCAAAAACCAAGAATGATTGATGCCACATAACTGGAAGGTTTTGTTCAGCCTTATTGCTGGACTTTGGAGCTCTGAATCTCATGAAATGGAATACAATAGCATCAATAACTTTGTATGGTAAAGCGTACTTTTTGTCGAGAAGCACTTTGATGAAAAGCGAAATAGGTCCAGAGTAAAATTCATAGTCTGCTAAACGCATCAAAGCGGCAGCAGAGTGTAAAGCAGGGACAGATACTTTAGCAAGAATTGAAGCAGCAATAACAGCTTCTCTCAGTGAGCAGGAGCCACTCTCAGCCAGAGGAAATAAAAAGCCCTTGAAAAATGCAGCAGGCTTATACAGTGACTTTTTCAATGCACGGTAAAGATGGTAATTCAGTGTTTTGGGACCAGCACCAGGAAGTTTAGGAGTATTAGGATCAAGTTCAGTTTTGAATCGATCTAACAAGACATTTTGAACGAATTTCTGTGACTGTTGAGCAGATAAAGTAGACACAAAGAGCTTTGTGGCTTCATATACAGCTTGAGTTGACCATGATTCAGGCTGCGTGACATAGAGAACATCTTCCCAGTTTCGCAGAGTAGGAACGATTTTGAATGCTCGAGGAAGTTTTCCAGATCTATATCTAGATAGCAATTCGCCTACTTTGACATAAACTGCAATGACTTTTTCAGGAAGCATAACACCTTGGGGCTCGTCAGCATCAGGGCCGGCTTTTGAGCCTTTCATCTCTGCTTCTTTGGCTCTGATTTTCTCCATAATCAAATCAGCTAGAGTTGGCTGATCGTCTTCCTCGTCGTCGTCTTGAGGGCCATTGTTACCGACGTACTTTTGGAATAAGGCTTCTTCCTCAGGATCGACTTCGTACTCTTCCATCTCTTCATATTCTTCAAAGTCGCTTCCTTCTTGATCCTCCTCTTCACTGTCATAAGCAGGGCCCATGGTTTCTTCGTCATCTAGTCCTTCAAGCTGGAACTTGACATTTTTACCACCGTTCTCTTCGATTTGAATTTCTTCCTGCTGGTCCTTGGCCATTTGCAAGATTTTTCTTGAGGTCTGAGCATCCACGAAGTCATCATCTTCCTTCTCAGATTGCTTACCTGACTTTCTGGAGAAGGTGTTCAAACGACCTTCAGCTTCTTTGAGAGAAACATGTAAAGGATTGTGTCTTTGCTTTGTTCTGTCGGCTTTAGGCATTATACTGATTGATGGAGATGAAGAATCAAAAATTTTTTTTTTTTTCAGTGCTAGATACTGACCGTTGGGAGGAAAAAACGACCCCTACCCTGAACTTTTTTGAAATTCTAGTAGTTGGGAGAAAATAAATTTTTTTTTTTTAAATCTTTCATGAATCAACAATAGATCAAAATGGCTAAGAAGAATAAGGCCTCGAAAGCGAAGCTTCAGAATAGAGCATTGAATGCTTTTGACATTGCTGAGAAAGAAGAGAGAAGAAAGAAGACGGTTGACAGTGGCGATGAGAGTGGAAGCGATGATCCCTTCGCGGACCCCGATGCCAGTGACAATGAAAATGGAGATGTGAAAGAAGAAGACGATGAAGAGATTGACTCGGATGAAGCGTTTGGGTCTTCTGAAGAGGAGGAGATTCTTGACAGTACAAACTGGAGAAATAAGAGAAAAGGGTGGAAGAAGAAGTCCAAGGGCGGCGACGATGATGAAATGGATTTAGATGAAGATGAAGACGGATACGATAGTATTGATGAGTCTGAACTCATTCCATTATCTGAAGTTTGGGATCGAGACGATAAAGATTTAAGAGAAACTCAAAAGGTGAACTCTGAGGAGAATAATGAGATCAAGCTCAATGAACAAGCCAGCGCGAGTAGTGAAGAATCGGAGTCGGAATCAGAATCAGAATCAGGATCTGAAGAAGATAGCGATGAATTGGATTTGTCCGATCTAGAAGACGATTTTGACCATTTGGATGAAAATCAACTCAAAGCTCTACGCTCAATGATTGCCGATAAAGACAATACCGAAATTGTTACTTTTGAAAACGCAGAAAAGCATCTCAATAACCAGAAACTTGTACAAATCACCAACGTCGCAGAAGGTGAATTTTCCGTTCCAACAGGTGCTAAGCTGAGTCTTGATGATTTGGCTAATTCAGTCAATGATTCCTCGTCTTTGACATTACTTCAAGACTCCCAAAAGGCTGCTCCATTATCAGTTCCATTGCCTAAGCGTTTACAAGAACGTCTAGATAGAAGGGCAGCATATGATATTTCAAAGAAGGAGATTTCGAAATGGAAAGACACTATCAATGCCAATAGGAATGCAGAAACATTGCAATTTCCTATTAATCCAGGCCCAGAGTTTGTCAAACCAAGCAGTTTTGCTCCTTTAGAGCCAGAAACAAGCTTGGAGAAGAAAGTCAATGCTATTTTGGAAGAGTCAGCTTTGGCAGACGAAAAGAGTGAAAGCACATTTGAACAATTGGCACCCAGTACATTGTCAATGGCTGAGCTCCGCAAGCGACGAAATGAGCTTCGTATGATGAGAGAGCTGATGTTTAGAGAAGAACAAAAAGCAAAGAGAATTAAAAAGATCAAATCAAAGACATACAGAAGAATTCACAAGAAGGAGCGTGAAAGAGAGCGGGAGATGGTTGAAGGTGAATCGGATGATGAGGATCATGATACAAAACGAGCAGAAGAGAGAATGAGTTTACGACACAAAAATACAGGTAAATGGGCCAAGTCAATGGTCAAACAAGGATTCACCAAAGACAAGGCGACCAGATCAGAAATGGAGGAAATGCTGCGACGAGGAGAGAAGCTCCGAACTAAGATCTATGGTCATGAAGAGGGCGAAGAAGAAGAAGAACAAGACGAAGCTGAGTTTATCAATGAAAAAGAACAGATTTCAGACGATGAAGAAGTCAAGAGAATTAAGGAAAGAGCTGGAAAGGGTGTTTTGGCTATGAAGTTCATGAGAGATGCTGAAGCTGCTGAGAAGAAGGCAAATGAGATTGCAAAGGAAGAACTGAGAAGAGCCAAGGAAGGACATGGATTTGAAGAGGACGAAGATGCTAAAGGAGCAGATGAGATTCTCAACGAAGGACGACGAAAATATACCCCAGGAACCCGAGAATCTAAAGCTGAGCTTCAAATGGCGATGGAACAAGCACAAGACGAATTTGAAGACGACAATGCAAAGAGTCTAGAAAACAGACTACAGAAGAAGAGAAAAAATGAATTTGTTTCAAGAGAAGAGCCAGAGACAAAGGTAGTAGTTGTTGATTCTGAGGTGAAGAAGAGCTCAGACTCGCTTGACGATTTTGCAAAGTTTGAATCTGAGGAAGACGGGGAAGACGAGGAAAATCCATGGCTTTCAATGAATGAAGACACTTCTAGACGTAAGAAGAAAACTGTGACGGTTCTTGGACGAGACAGTTCAACAGCAGAGAAGAACCAAGGCAGAATTCGCAAGAGCAAAGAAAAGGTTAGAGGTAATCCAGAAGCCAAACAGGAGGGAATCATTGATATGAATCAAACACTGAAAGTTGTTGATCCATATGGTTCAGATGTTGAAAATGACAGTGATGATTTCAATTCAGAGGAGAATAGAAAGCCAACGAGTCAGCGTGTTGCATTTAAGCAGAATGATCTGGTGAAGCGAGCGTTTGCCAATGATGATGTTGTCGCAGAATTTGAAGAAGAAAAGAGGTTGATTGCTGAGGAAGATGGTGATAAAGAGGTTGATGCTACTTTGCCTGGCTGGGGATCTTGGGGAGGGTCTGATATTGTTCCCAAGAAGAAGTATATCAAGAAGGTTAAGGGGGTAGTTAATGAGAAGAACAGAAAAGATTTCAAGTTGGAGAAGGTGATTATCAATGAGAAGTACAATAAGAAATCGGCTATTTATAATGCGCAGTCAGTGCCTTTTCCATTTGAGACTCGTGAACAGTATGAGAGATCATTGCGAATGCCAATCGGACAAGAGTTTTCTACGAGATCTGCTCATCAAAAGCTTATTAAACCTCGTGTTATTGTTAAATCAGGATTGGTGATTGATCCTATTCAAGCACCTTTTAAGAATGGTGAAGATTCAGATTAGGAGTTATAGCATATTAAAAATGGAGAGTTGTACGAGAATTGTACAAGAATTAGATGTTAAGATATTTTTCAATTAGATATAATTTACAATTAGAGATATTTAACAATTAGATATTAAAATATTTTACAATTAGATATTTTTCAATCAAATGTTAAAATACTCTACAATTAGATACTCTACAATTAGAATTGTTTACAAAAATTTAGTTATCTTGAATTGAAAATTAATCTATATTGAATTCATCACCTTCTTCTTCTATCTCTTTCAGGTTCAGACTCAGATTCAGACTCAGATTGAATTCCTTGTTCAGATAAATATTTCTTTTGAGAAAGCTCCAAACTCTCTAGCAAGTCTCTTGGAGGTCTTTTGGCATGTATAAAGTTGCAATAACCACCTCGCGAGCATTCTTTTGATTCATGTTGACGACAGCACGCTTCTCTAAAGTCAGTGACCGGACTCAATTCACAGTAGACGGGCCTGCCGTCATACCATCTGAAATTGAAGCTGTCCAGAGCTTTTTGGGCGTCAGCTTCGTACTTGAATCTGGCATAGACGTTGCCAGTTAGATGGTCGTTGTTGTTTTCGCAGACGACGATTTCCTCGAGTTTTCCGAATTTCGCGGCTTCACAGTAGAAATCTTCGTAAAAGCAGTCAAAATGATGCTGCATTTCAGGCTCGGTGAGCTTATTGCCAGGTATATAATGGGGGTTTTGATACATGTTTGGACACAAGATCGTTTGAGAGTAAGAAGGCTTTACATGTTTTCTTGAGCACTTGTCACCGTGTCTGCAGGCACCAATCTTGTAGTAAAAAGAGCTGAGTGTGTTAGTATAGATCAAGACGCAGAAGAAGGACTTACCAGTTGACTTTATCTTGTTCGGTTCCGTAGATGGATGCTAGATAGTTGGCCATGGCTATATCGCGAAGTGAAGAGTAGGAAAAAAAGGGCAATTGGGAGTTCTTTTGAAATTTTCAGTGGCGACCTATATTGACTTTAACAGAAACAATGGGAGTGAGTATAAACTAGCAGCTTTGGTATGGAGAGCTAATGAAGATATAGAACGATGGCGGATCTATTCCAACGCGCCGCGAGCTTGTATTGACGAGTTCCAAGGGGCCTACGTCGTCTGAGGTTTTCGAGACGAAGCAGTTGAATTCAGAGTATCTCTGGACGACGTGTGCGCTTTCAGATGGCAAGCTGGAGACGCCCATAGTGAGCGACTACAAGGGCAGGCTGTATAATAAACAAGCGGTTATTGAGCATTTGCTTGCTGCGAAGCTGCAATCGGAGACGAGTTGGCATATCAAGTCTTTGAAGAAAGATGTAGTTGAGCTACATTTTACAGAGGACAGTAACGGAGCGTGGATTTGTCCTGTTACGCAGAAAGAGATCATGAAGGAGATGAAGGGGTCTCGGTTCATATATATGGTTCCTTGTGGGCATGTATTCTCAGAGAAGGGCTACAAAGAGCTATTGTTTGATCGGTGCTATGTTTGTGATTCTGAGATAAACAAAGAGTTAGGAGTTGTGATATTGAATCCTTCGGATCCTTCGATAGCTGAGAAGCGAATGGAAGAGTTGATTGCGAAGGGTCTTTCTCATAGTTTAGAGACCAAGCGGAGGGATAAGAAGAGGGCTAAGGATGGAGAGAAGAGGGCTAAGGATGGGGAGAAGAGGAATAAGGATGGGGAAAAGTCTGGAGAGAAGAAGAAAAGGAAGCTTGAATAGAGCAGAGATACAGAGCAGAGATACAGAGCTTCACAGAGTCAGAGCAGAGCTTCACAGAGTCAGAGCAGAGATTCACAGAGTCAGAACAGAGATTCACAGAGTCAGAACAGAGCTTCAGAACAGAACTTCAGAACTTCAGAGCAGATCTACAAAGTAGAACAAAGCTACAAAGCTGTTCAAGCTCACACTCAGCTCATACCAAATATGAAATGAAAACTTGATATTGATCCAGAAAATATGTACAAAATAAATACCGTTACATGATCTAAAAAGTCAGTATCAACGTTAACAAACAAACAAAATATACATACATCAGTATTACTCTTACCACCACTTCCATTAGTGCCAGTATTGGATTGACCTTCATTCTGTTGATTGAAAGCAGCTAGAGCTTCTTTAGTCAGTTGCTCTTGCTCAACAGACAAAGGCTCAAGTCTTTCTTGACGCTTTGAAGCTCTGTTCATCCATAAAGTAGCAGCCAAACCGCCAGTAATATAAACTAGAAACGTTAAAAATTGGCCAATACTTAACAATCCAAACACTTACGAGAACCTCCAATAATAGAAAGAACAAAGAGACGATGAGCTACATCAGTAGCTTGAACATACCAAGGACGACCGTACATGATGAAAATATATTGAAGATGGAGAAGTTTAAGACAAAAAAAAATTGAATATAAATGGGCCGATAGTCACGTGATATATATATATAGTCTTGGTCTGGCTTATATTAGTCTTGAGCTTAGTCTTATATAGTCTTATAATCCTTCTTCCTTATAATCTTTCTTCCTTATACTCCATCCTCCTTATACTCCATACTCCATTCCCCTTATACTCTTAAATCAATTGCAAACTCAAAAAATTCAATTATCAAAACCGCTGGATCTTACTAACTCCCATGAGTATTGAATCAATTATATACGTACGAAAATATATTATAATAAAAAGGAAAAGGAAAAGTAATAAGCTTCATCATCTCTGTCTCGTGCTACTCTCACTCATTCGACCGGTCAAAGCTCCAGTAGAAACACCAGCAGGACTGCTGCTGGGCTTGTTCCACGACAAATAAGTATGATCACCAAGCTTCCTGGGCTTCATGACATGCTTGATCAGAAACAAAAGACCAATGAGCAGACAAAGACCAGCGACAACCAAGTAAGCAATGCCCAAGAACGGGTTTTTACCACCCAAAACACTGCGGGTAGAAAAAACGACGGACTTGGTGCCGTCGTAGATGAGCACCGGGAAGTTGAGACCAATGTCAATCGAATAAATACCGGGAGCCAGAGACTCGTCGTCGTTGCGACGGGCCAGCTTGGAGAAGGTGGGCAGGCCAGCGGTCCGCATCCAGTTCTGCAGCGACTCCCACTCTTCAAAGTTGGGGAGGTTGTCGTCGGTATAGTTCTGCGGGAACAACTTGGCCCAGTTTGGAGGAGGCACGATCTCGGAAGCCTTGTACTTGGTCTTCTTGAAGCGATTCTTGTCGGTGGACCAAGCGATGCCAGTCTCTGTCATGTTGTAGACGGGCTGGTCGGTGTCGTTGGCGGGCGTGAGCGTAGAGTAGGTGTCGTTGAAAAACGAGTTGGCAATGAGACCACAGGGATAGTACGGGACGCCGTCGCTATTGGAGATGAGAGGTTTGCAGTCGTCGGCGCTGCGCAGCTTGTCGCCGGACTCAGCGTTGCCGTTGAGCTGCTTTTCGTTGAACGACTGGACGTAGCGCCGGTGGTTCTGGTAAAAGTTGGATAGCCGGTAGAACATGTAGACGGGCTTGCCCATAGTCGTCGGGATGTCAAACTGGATCTGGCACGAAACCTCGACGGGCACGTTGATGCTGGAGCTGAGGACGGTGTAATCCGGGTCGTGCTCGATGAGCTTCCACTGGGCCTTCTGCCTGGGCTGAGCGTTGGAGGCGAAGGAGTAGCTAATGTACTCGTCGGGAATCTGAGAGAAGCTGTCAACGTTGGCCATATCTTGACAGTGGCTGTAGTCAATGGTGAGCTCCTGGACCTGGTTGCTGGCGTATAGCATTACACCACCCAGCGGTGCAAAGATGATAGCGACGGCGAAGAACAGAGGTAGCACGGTTTTGGGCGTGAGGATGGGCTGCCATGCTTTGAGACGTTGTTGGCGAAATGCAGTGTTGGGGGGCTTTCTGGACTTTTGCTTGACCTCAGTAGGTCTTTCACTGTCACTATCACTGTCCATTCTGAAGCTTTAGTCCGAGTGATGGGGAGGATGAGGGAGAAATGAGAGTTAATTAAACAAAACGGGACAAAAATTAAAGTGTTTGCCGTTATTTTGGATTAGTAATATTTGACTGGGGCTGACTAAGAATATGAGGTCAGAGAAGGTGAAGGATATAAATATAGATTTTTTAAAACGGTATAGATATTTAGTATATGAATCGTTTAGATGAATATATAGATCATTTAGATGACTATATGAATCAAGATTCTTTAGATTAATGAGTATAGATTCAAGATTCTTTAGATTAATCAATATAGATTTAAGATTAATATAGATTCAAGATTAATATAGATTGAAGATTAATATATATTGAAAATCAATATAAATCATTTAGATTATTTAGATCAATAGATCATTTAGATCATTTAGATCATTTAGATCAATAGATTAATAGATTAATAGATCAATATATCAGATCAAATCAATATATCAACATGTCAGATCAAATCAATATATCAACATATCAACATCAAATCAATATATCAACATATCAACATCAAATCAATTAAACTCTGAAAGATCTGGCATATCTTTGGAAGGTAAAATCTCAACCCAATAATTATCAGGATCAAGAACAAATCCAATAAACTTCATATTTCCATCAGTAACTCGCTTCTTCACAGAAACACCAGCCTTCTCAAGATCATCCATGGCCTTGACAACATCAGGAACACAAATTCCAATATGCCCATAACCTTGAGGAGAATCATTACCATTATGATACTTGAAATCAGAATCATTCTCAGTACCCCAATTGTGCGTCAACTCAAGAATACCCTCTCTATCAGATATTCCTTCGCCAGAATTCTCGACAAAAGAAGGATCGTTCACATATCCCAAAAAGTATAGAGTGAATTTGGCACCTGAATGCTCAGCAGTTCGAAGCAACTTCATTCCCAAACGATTTCTGTAAAACTCGAGAGAAGCCTTGGGGTCCTTGACTCGAATCATGGAGTGATTGAACTTGTAGGTCTCGACCTTGGAAACTGCTTCGGTCTTGGACGCCACCAGATTGGCGTTTTGAATGAGTTCAATCCAGTATCCATCGGGATCCAAAGCAAACGCAATATTGCTCTGTCTACCCTCTGACAGCTTCTTTTTAAACGCAACTCCATTGGCCTCCAGTTTATCGCAAGCAGCCTCCAGATTGTCCACGGAGAAGCAAATGTGGCCAAAGCCTCGGTGAGGTTCAACGTTACCGTTGTTCAAAGTGTACGACTCGTCGTTCTCAGTGCCATAGTTGTGTGCCATCTCAAGGATTCCTTCTCTCTGGTACCAGTTAACGCCTTCAGCAGCAGCGCCAGGGACCGCCATGTAGTAGTTGTCGAACTTGAATTTGGCGAACTTGAAGTGTCCGTACAGCTTCATTCCAAAGTTTTTCTCGTAGAATTCAACTGATCTCTTTGGATCTTTGACCCTAAACATGGTGTGGTTGAACGTAAAGCCAGTGGTATCAATAGCGGTGGACATTGTGCGAGTTATTTGTCTTGATAATATTTGAAGACGGTTCATGGAAGGTGTAGGAGGAAAGATTGGTAGAAATTTTCAAAGCTTATTATAAATTGCGGTATTTGAGTTTTGTTCTGTTCTAGAGTGTAGTTGGTTTTAGGGCGGCGTCTGTTCTAGGTTTTGAGTTCCGTTGTAGAGTCCAGTCTGTTCTAGGTAGCAATCTGTTCTAGGGTCTGGTCTGTTCTAAATTGCAATCTGTTCTAGATCTGCGCAGTCTGTTCTGGTTTGTACCGTTCTGGTTTGTACCGTTCTTGTGCCGTTTTCGTGCCATTTTCGTGCCATTCTAATTTTCCCGTTCTGTAAACACCGTTCTAAATTTCAAGTTCCGTCCTGAAAGTCCCACTAAATCTCTAGAGCCCGTACCAAGTCTAGGTCAACCCCCGTTCTATTACATATCACGTGACTAAAGCAGTGAAACGCAACGTCAATGGCTCAAGAAGGAAAATCGTAAACAAACCGCATATCGCCAGGTAAAACTGGTTTGAACAATCAGCTCCACCGCGTTTCTGGTTGTTTTTCAAAAAATTTCATGGCCAGCCACCTGGACATTCCTCCCTCCCTCGCGCTCTGGTTCCGTAGGCTCTTCAATTGCACCGCACTCCCCAGCCATGAACCCAAACTCAAACAGTAACCAAGGTAAGTTGAAGCTTAAACAGCCTCTACCGTGAAATAGCGTTAAAGTTTCGCTAACCATCGCCATAGCTAACGCTGGAAACCCCTACTCCTTCACCCCGTACCTCTCGAGAGTCCAAAACAACCAGCCAAACCAGGACCCGTTCGCAAACACCCAGCAATACCCGATTGACCAGCCGTATAGCTCGGGTGCTCCGCGCCCTGCTCAAAATGCGTCCGGCGTTGCTCACCAAACCTCCTCTGGCGGGCCCTTCCCGACAACCAACTACAGCTCGACCCAGCTCCGCGATGTCGACAGCGACTTCTACGAAGATACCTACCGTGCTGCTGCTCCTCCAGCACAGAGCTCCATCCCTTATCCTCGCCATTCCGTCCTCAACAGCTCCTACCCGCCCTACAACGAGGAGCCAAATACCTATTTGCTGACAGACATGAACAGAACAGGCTCCGACGACACCGTCCTGCCTAACTTCCACGAGCCCATGAACTACTACCAGGGCTACTCCAATACTGAATACAATGGCCAGGACGACAATTTCCAGCCTTTCCCCGTCCAAGGCGAGTACTATCCTCTCAACACCTACCAGCTAGACGACAACGACACGCTCTACTCTGGGTCCTCGTCCCGACAAGCGACGCCCGTCGCCTTCCCCAGCAGCTCTGACGAACCGGCAAGCACCGAGAGCATCATCCCGACCACCAGAAACGCTGGCCCGGTCCCGCCGCCCCCAGGGCCCGCCATCGTCCCTCCGTCCCAGCCTGCATATATCAACCCTCCAGTCCCTAACTTCCAGAGTCTGAGAAACGTCAAGCTGTTCAGAGGTAACCTGGTCCTCGACTGTCCAGTCCCAAACATCTTCGCCAAAGAATACAACTCCAACACAGACGACCGCGAGTACATGTATATGCGGTACTCCGCTGCTACTTGTGATCCAGACCAGTTTCTCCAGAATAACTTCACTCTACGCCAGCGATGCTACGGCAACAAGAGAGACACCGAGATCCTCGTGGGCATCACCGTCTATAACGAAGACGACATCCTCCTGGGAAGAACGCTTGAGGGAGTCATCAAGAACATTAAACATCTCGTCATGAGAGGAAACAACACCAGTATGTGGGGCCAAGATGCCTGGAAGAAGATTGTCATTTGTATCATTGTCGACGGCCGTCAGAAAATGCATCCCAGAACCAAAATTCTCATGTCGAGTATGGGCGTATTCCAGGACGGTTTGGCCAAAAATGCTGTCGCTGATAAACCGGTGCACGCCCATATCTACGAGTATACCACCCAGGTTGGAATTCACTCCGTCGGCAAGACTGTCAACCTCACGAAAAGCGGTACTGTTCCTACCCAGATCATCTTCTGTATGAAGGAAAAGAACCAGAAAAAGATCAATTCGCATCGATGGTTCTTCAATGCCTTTGGACGTGTGCTGCAGCCAAATGTCTGCATTCTCCTGGACGCCGGCACACAACCAGCTCACGACTCCATCTACCAGCTCTGGAAGGCCTTTGAAAACAACCCCAGAGTAGGAGGAGCCTGTGGAGAGATCAGGGCGGGATTAGGTAAGGGCCAGCACAAGCTGTTCAACCCGTTGGTAGCCGCTCAAAACTTTGAATACAAAATGTCAAATATCTTGGATAAGCCCATGGAGTCAATGTTTGGGTTCATTTCGGTGCTGCCCGGTGCATTCTCTGCTTATCGATATGAAGCTCTGCAGAACGATGAGAACGGGCATGGCCCGCTGGAGCAGTACTTCAAGGGCGAAAAGCTCCACGATTCCAACGCTGGTATTTTCACTGCGAACATGTACCTGGCAGAGGACCGTATTTTGTGTTTTGAGTTGGTAGCGAAGCGCAAGTCTAGATGGCTGCTAAAGTATGTGAAATCAGCTCATGCGGTTACAGATGTTCCAGAGACGCTCTCAGAGCTGGTTCTCCAACGTCGTCGTTGGCTGAATGGATCTTTTTTCGCTGCTATATATGCTATTTCGCATACTTTTAGTTTATGGAGGTCGTCGCACAGCTTTTTCAGAAAATTACTTCTCCATTGCGAGTTTCTCTATCAACTGTTTTCTCTACTGTTTTCTTGGTTCTCGATTGGCAATTTTTTCCTTGTTTTCAGGATTTTAACGAGTGCACTGAGTGACTCTGGCCTTGGGTTTGGTCCTGGTAAGGTGCTCAGTGCGGTTTTCCTGTGGATGTACTGTGCATCGATTATTGCAATCTTTGTGCTTTCATTTGGAAATAGGCCGAAGGGAACACAGTCGTTTTATATTGCAGTTGTTCTTTTCTTTGCAATTCTGATGGGATACTTAATATTTGCTGCGATTTTCATATCTGTGAAGTCAATTCGCTACACGTTATGTATAAACAACAACCAGCTTACGCTGAGCTTGATCTTTGGCAATCCTCTGTTTCGCGATTTGGTAGTCTCGCTATTGTCGACTTATGTATTATATTTTGTTTCTTCGTTCCTGTTCTTCGAGCCCTGGCACATGTTCACGTCCTTTTTGCAGTACTTGCTGATTTCGCCTAGCTATATCAATGTTCTGAACGTATATGCGTTTTGCAACATTCACGATATATCTTGGGGTACCAAGGGAGACGATAAGATGAGCACAGATTTGGGTGTGGCCAGTTTGACGGAGGAAGGAAAGCTGAAGCTTGCGATTCCGGTTCGACACAATGAGATTGATGAAAACTATATCAAAGATGTTCAGGAGCTTCAGACTGCTCCAGAGAAGACGAAGGAGGCGCCGGCCAGTGAAGCTGATCAGACACAGGATTACTATGCGTTATTCCGGTCTTCAGTAGTGCTGGCGTGGATGTTTACGAATTTCATAATCATTGCAGTTGTTTTAAATACTGCTGGAGTGAATGCGCTCACGTCCGATACAGAGGGCAGCACGCTGGTGACGCGGGCTGCTGAGCTTGTTGGAGGGCTGGTTAAGAGACAGCAGGAATGCGGGTCGATAGGCTCAGGAGGGAGTGTAAGAGCACAGATTTATTTGTCGGTGATATTATGGTGTGTCGCGGCTTTAGCATTGTTTAGATTTGTAGGAGCAGTGTTATATATGTTGACGAGGCTTTTTGGATATTAGGATATATTGAGACGGTTATATGGACAGTTATAACGAATATATGTTTATAATGAATATAGACTGTATATAGACGTTGAATATAGAATGAATAGAATGAATAGAATGGATAGAATGGATAGAATGAATAGAATGAATAGAATGAATAGAATGAATAGAATGAATAGAATGAATAGAATGAATAGAATGAATAGAATGAATAGAATGAATATAGACTTAAACATAGAAGAATAGACTGTATATAAACTGAATAAAACTGAATATAAACTAAAGACTTTATAAAACTGAATTCAACTATTTTTTATTTTTCAAATATTCATAAACCACGCCAATGTCTTTTCCTCTATGAGACTTTTCAACTTGATCGTAGTAAGACCAGCCTAGCGAGCCCAATTGCCTGTTGTTTTCCTTCATCATTTGCAGAGCTAAACCCAAGTCTTTCTTCATCAGTTCAACGCCAAAACCGTTCCCATATCCTTCGAGAGCGACTTTTCCCAAGACCGGGTTGTTGTCAATGCTGCTCCAAGATCTTCCAGTGCTGCCGTTAACAACGTTCACAATCACGTCGGGGTCAATGCCTTCGGAGATGGCGGCATGGAAGGCTTCGCAGGTGGCCAAGTTGGTGAGGGCCAGAATGTAGTTGTTTGCTAGCTTTGCAACGAGACCAAGGCCGGGAGCACCGCACGGGATGAGTTTGGCACCCATTGACGAGAGGATGGCGTTGACATTGTCTGGGATAGATTTGAGGCCTACCATGAAGGTGAGGGAGCCGTTAGTAGCGCCTACGACACCACCAGAAACAGGAGCGTCAAGAAATGTATGATTCGGGATGAGAGAGGCTACTTTTCTAGAGGTTGCGACGTCGATAGTCGAGCTGTCAATGAAAGTTTTGGGTTTAGAAGCAGAGACAGAAGAAATATCTTGGAACACAGAAAGGACATGTTTAGGTTCAGGAAGCATGGTGATGATAGTTTCTGAGGTGTTGGCTACTTCGGATACGTCTGAGGCGATTGAAACTTTATCAGGGAACTGGTCTTTGAGGGATTGAGCAGCAGAGGTGTTTATATCATAAACCGTCAGGGAAGGGACTGATTTCAAGAGATTAGAAGCCATTGGGTATCCCATTTTGCCTAATCCAATGAATCCGTAGTTTCTTGAAGGAGTAGATGAATGAAAGCATCTAGCAAACCTGGAGTATTTGAGCATGGCAGTAAAGAGCAACAGTAAAGAATAAAAACAGTGAATAAAACAGAAAGAACTGAAAGAACTGAAGAACTGAAGAACTGAAGAACTGAAAATACCTTTTAAACCAAAAATGTTGTTCAATGAGCTCGGGGTTAAAGACGGTTGAAAAAACTACTCCATTGTTACCCCACAATAAATTTGTACAAGACCCAAATAGGAAACGCTAATAACCGAAATCTCATTTTCATGTCTACTAGCCAATTATTTCTTGACATACAAATCAACATATTCATCAACATCAAGCTCTCCAACATCCTTCCCACTCTTTGCAAGAATGGCCTGAACTTGGTTCTCATCAAATCGACCTCGCAAGTGTCGCTCAAACTTCTGTAACAACACAGGAGTGCCCTCGTCACGTCGCTTTCTATGGCCAATAGGATAGTTAACCTCAACCTCATCCAAAACAGTGCCGTCGTTCAAAGTAATCTGTAAAGCATTGCCAATAAACCTCTTGTCCGGAGCATGGTACTCGGTGGTGAATCGGGTGTCCTCAACACACTCCATCTTGTCACGGAGAGCATCGACTCGAGGATCAGAAGCAACGTCGTCAGAATAGTCCTCAGCAACAAGTCGTCCATGAATCAACGGAATAGCAACCATATATTGAATGCAGTGGTCTCTGTCAGCATAGTTGTAGAGAGGACCCTTCTTGTCAATGATTCTCATGGCAGCCTCTTGGGTTCTGATTCTAATGTGCTTAATGTCGTCGGTGCTGATGCCCTTCTCCTTGAGCGTGTGGTGGAGGGTCATGGCGGCTTCAGCGGCAGTTTGGGCGTGAAACTCAGCAGGGAACGAGATTTTGAACAAAACGTTTTCCATGACGTACGAGCCGTAGTCTCTTTGGAATTTGAATTCATTGCCCTTGAAGAGCACGTCGTAGAAGCCCCAGGTTTTGGCGGTGAGGACAGAAGGCATACCACCTTCGCCGCGCTTGACGGTGAGGGCGAGGTTGACAGCTCTGGAGACGGCGTCGCCGGCGGCCCAGGACTTTCTGGACATGGTGTTGGGAGCGTGTCTGTAGGTTCTGAGGGACTGACCGTCAACAAAGGCCTGGGAGACAGCGTCAATGGTCTGTTCCTTATTGAGGCCAATCATTTTCGAGACCACGGCGGTGGTAGCGATTTTGACGAGGACTACGTGGTCCAGGCCGACCTTGTTGAACGAGTTTTCGAGGGCCAGAACGCCCTGGATTTCGTGGGCCTTGATCATTCCTTCGAGAACGTCTTTGACCTTGAAGACCTTACCACCGTCAACACCGTTTTTGGCGGATCTGGTGAGCCAGTCGGCGACGGCGAGGATGCCACCGAGATTGTCTGAGGGATGGCCCCATTCTGCTGCGAGCCAGCAGTCGTTGAAGTCGAGCCATCTGATGATAGTTCCAATGGAAAAGGCGCCTCTGACGGGGTCGAGCTGGTAGCTAGTACCGGGGACCTTGGTACCGTTGGGGACGGTTGTTCCGGGGACGACGGGGCCGACGAGGTTAGCGCACTGGGGGTGTTTCAAGCCTTCGAGACCGCAGCCGAGGGTGTCTAGGAGACAGAGTCTAGCGGTTTCGTAGGCTAGAGGAGAGTTAATTTTGTAGTTGTGCACGTAGTTTGCAATGTCTTTGAGGACCGCGTCAGGTTCTGGTTTGACGTTGTCGGTCATGATGGAGTATCTTGCGATTCTGGTGGACAGGAAGGATTTTGAAGCGAGAGGACGGGCCAGTCGCAATGATTTACTGAGGGAGAGCATTGTGGATGGAGGATGAAGAAAAAATGAAAAAAAGCCGGGAATCGGAGAGTTTAAATACTGAAATAAATGAAAATGCCGTAATGGCCAGAGGCCAACAATTGCAGTGTGGTGAGTTGGTGTAATGAAGAAGGAAGGAAGCGAAGAGTTGATTGCCTGAATAGGCAGTGGGGCTGACATGCGGGGGAGGCCCTGCGTGGGAGAAGGAAGCCGAGGAGTGACCGAGAAAAGAGTGGAGCGAGAATCGGTTAATGGAGAGGTTGCCTGAGAGATGAGAGTAGGGTTTGAAGCGAAGGTCGGAGATTGAGTGGTGATAATATGGGGGATATAGTATAGGGTGATGGGAGGTGGTAGATAAGAGTAGAGACGATTAGCAAGTGGGAGTAATTTTGTATGGTAATTTTTATAGCAATGCAAGCATTTCAAACTTGTGATTTCATTTACCAAAAGAGGAATATTTAAATTATTTTTGTTATTTGGCTGGTTTAGTTTTGAATCTGGATCTGAATCTAGTTTTGTGTTCTAGTATTGAATTTAGTTTTGTGTTCTGGTTTTGTGTTTTAGTTCTGGTTCTAGTTCTAGTTTTAGTTATGTTTGTTCTATTTGTTGTTCTATTTGTTGTTCTAATTCTAGTTCTGTGTTCTAGTTATAGTTATAGTTATAGTTCTGTGTTCTAGTTCTGGTTCTAGTTCTGGTTCTAGTTTTGGTTCTTATTCTAGTTATGTTTGTTCTATTTGTTGTTTTTGTTCTAATTCTTGTTCTTCAAATTCTTGTTCTATTTGTTGTTCCATTAGTTGCTCCTAGTCCTAATTCTGTTTGCTGTTCTGCAAACTCATTTTATTGAATACTTTACGCTATTTATTCAATATACACTCGTCGTTGAATATAACGTAGCAACTTTTGAACCTTCAATTGAATCATCCCCATTAATACCCTGCCAACTCTGAATTATATCCTGAATTATACTCTTCATCAAATATATTAACCTCCTCCTTAACCTCCCCTTCACTACTATCGCCACCATCCATCTGCAAAATCCTGGGATCCGCCGTGCCATCGCCTTGTAGCATCCCAAGCTCATTCTCCAATCCATAAGCCGTGCCTCGAAACCCATTGCCCGAACCAGCTCCCATCATCCTCTCCTTCTCTTCCTTCAGCCTTAACCGCGCCTTCCTTCGCATCGCAGCCCGCACCTCCATCTTCTCGTTCTGCTTGACCCGGTACTTGGCTAGATATATTTTCAACACCTCTGCGTAGTTCTCAAACCCAAGCGACGCCAGAGAAAACAGCACATCCTCCCCATTCACCGTCTTCCTTCGCTCCTGAATACACTTTTCAGATGCCTCCGATGTTATAAACGATACAAACTCTGAGACACATTCCTGCATACACTCTTTGGCCTCCTTGGAGATCTTCGCTGACACTGGTAAAGACGCTTTCATGATCCTGGAGACGTTGGCAATGGGAAGCCATTTATCTTGCTCGCGAAGCTCATATTCATGGGAATCTGTCATGTTGTGAAGCTCCTTGAAAAGCGCAGAAGGAAAAGATCAAAAAAAAAAATAGAATCTGATAATTTTTAATCATCCAATGAAATTCGAAATTCTCCTTCCATTTTAGGAAATTTCAACTGATCTTCACAACTTATCTGATTTGAAAGCCGTATACACTATTATTTACATGATCCTACTTCCTCAACGTCGAAATCATAGTCTCCCCAGACGCCAACTTCAAATACATATTCTTGACGGCCGGCCCGTACGATGAGTTGTTGTTCAGCACCGGAATAATCGACTCTTGGCCGTTCGCCTTCGTGCCAAAAGGAATCTGGTAGCCCTCAATCTTGCCCCGAAGTGTCGCCTCCACTATCGACTTCACATCGGACCCCTCGGACTGCTCAGCCTTGCGGATCGCAAGAATGAGGCGTGACTGTCCCGAGTACCCGAGTCCCGGATTGTACGACGCAATCGTGTCCCGTGTGATCGCCTCTACGTCAATAGTAGATCCCTTGACCGACATTTCCTGCTGGTAGAGCGCCTTGAGCGCCTGTTCCGGGCTCAGCGCGCTTACAGCGCGCTTCTCGCCACCCTCGGATCTTTTGGCGTCCCGGGCAAATCTGGGCGAGCCTTTCTTTTGGCCAAATCTGCCGGTCCTTCGGTCATTCATTGGTCGCTTTGGGCGTCGCTTGTTGAAAATGCTGGAGCCCTCTCCAGTTACATGCAAATCTACTTTTTCAAACGATATATCGGTCAGTGCTGATTCAACATGAGTGTTGGAAAATCTCTTGAAATTTTTGTTGGCCTTTACGGGAGACGCGGTTTCTGCACGGAACTCTCCATGGGGTTCACGGGATCCCTGGGGTCCACGGGGTCCACGGAACTCACGGGGTCCACGGGGCTCACGGGGTCCACGGAACTCCCGAGGTCCACGGGCTCCGACCTTTACCTTGCCCTGCTCCGTACTGTTTTTGTCGCTGTTTCTAGGACGAAAGTTCTTCTTGCCTCCAGTGTTGGATTCTCCGTCGGTCCTGTACTGAAATGAATTTTTGACTGGTTCCTTTGGTAGCGAAGACTTGATTGAACTTGGTAACTCGGTCGAACTGCCTGTCGATTTCTTCATGCTTTCAAGTCGACCCAGGAAGTGGTTCATATCGAAAGCTGATTTGGCTAGCGTAGAGTATCCAGCTCTGGACGTCACTTGGTAGAGTCTACCCGCGCATTTCTTCATGCTCATCAAGTTTGACATTTTGTGTTTCTTTGTAAAGAAGGAAGCTTAAAGTCGAAACAGAAAAATTTTTGACCTAAAAATTCAGACCCTTCTGATTGGTTAGAGTGTGGGTAAGGGTAGATCACGTGATAAGAAGTGTTGAGGTATAATAAGAGTGATTCTTGTTCTAGAGGCTGGTGGTATTTGTGTTTGTGTGTTAGTTCTGGTGGTATTCTAGTTTTCTGTTCTGGTTTTCTGTTCTAGTTCTTTGCTCTAGTTCTCTGTTCTAGTTCTCTGTTCTAGTTCTCTGTTCTAGTTCTCTGTTCCAGTTCTGGTGATGCTCTCATTCTGGCGGTCTGGCACTCTGCTACGCTCGTTCGTGTAGGGTAATTCACGTGACCAGACACGATCACCATATCTCCTGTAACGTATATCCAATTTCTTTCCTTCATACATCTCAATTCACTGATGCAAGCGGAACCTGAATCTCTGGCTGATTCAAAAGGTAAGGACTCTGGAATGTTTCTTCTTGTGCTAACTGGAACACAGAATCGCTAGAAAACAGCATTTTAAGATTAAAACTCATTCAAGCATTCAAATCATTACCTAAAGATCATGTCCTGGAACTCATTGAATCAAACTCACATCTCATCAAGCTAGATCCTTCAAAGGGTTCGCTTCTACCAAGCGACCTTCATGTCCTTCATATTGCTGTTCAAGCTGCTCCAATCGACACTATCAAAGCGATCCTGTCGAAATTTCACGGATCTCCTGCCTTTGATATCAACTCCATTGAATTCAAAAAGGGCGATACTCCATTGCACATTGCTGCCAGATATGGCCGCTCAGAAATTGTCATGTTCCTGCTGTCTCTCGATGGAATCAACGACACCATTGCTAACTTTGCTGGCAAACAGCCTGTCGAAGTCGCTAGAACTCCAGAGCTGGCCGAAGCAATGCAGGTCGTCAGAGCTCAATTCGTCGAAACCGTAGCCATTAAGATGAAGCAGTACTTTAGCGAAAGCAACATTCCTGCTCTAGAAGAACTGCTCTCGATTCCAAGAGCCGCTACTCTCCTGGACGTCAACGGCCAGGACCCCGACACAGGCTCAACTGTTCTCCATGACTGCGTCAAAACAAAAAACATTCCAATGATTGAATTCATTCTCTCCCATGGAGGTGACCCTCTGCGCAGAAACTTCAAAGGCGTCCTTCCAATAGATACCACAAAGGACGAAACCATACGACGTTTGTTGAAGCAGGCAACAAAGTCGCAAACCGTTGTCATTCAGCCTCCGGGCTCCAAATCTCTCTCTAGAAACTCGGCCATTGGCACTAATTCTGGAATCGGTTCTGGTGATTCTCCAAATTTTTCAACTGACGAGGACGATTCTTCGCTACTTAATGGCCCTGCCCCTTGTATGAAAGGCTTTTTGAAAAAATGGACAAACTTCACTGGCGGCTACAAGTTACGCTGGTTTGTTCTCGAGAATGGCGTTCTTAGTTACTACAAGAAGCAAGACGACACTGGAAACGCTGCTTGTCGTGGTTCTATTAAAATGAAGCAGGCAAGACTACATTTAGATTCTACTGAAAAGCTCCAGTTTGAAGTCATTTCAAAAGATACTGCCACTTTTCATCTCAAGGCAAATCATCCAGTTGAAACTAGCAGATGGGTCTGGGCTCTCACAAATTCTATTCAGTATGCTAAAGATCAAGACAAACGGGAGAGCTCCCTTTCCCAAAAGCGTTTGTTGTCTCCTGGGTCTAATCGTCTGAACAGCCGTTCTTCTGCCGCCACGCTAGAATCTCAAGTAAACCAATTGACTCTGAAACACCAAGAGGAAGAGCAGGTGACAAAGCTGGTTTCCATGTCTATGCAAGATGGTATTAGAGGTAACAATAACTATCAGTCGGATTACGAGTATGATGAAGATGAAGATGAAGACGAGCTTCCTCACAATGATGAAATTTTGTCTTCGTTGGATTCCATTAAAATAGGGCTTACGAGCGTTGCTACTACCATCAAGTCATTGAAGCATAGTAGCGAGTCCAACACTTTAGCCAAACCAGACTTGGAAAAGGGTTTGTCGGCTCTGGATCAAGCTATGAGCATGATCAATACGCTAATTCAGCAGTACACTTTGCAAATCAATACGAGAGAGAATTACTTCAAGCGAAAGATTGAGCGCAACGATGAATTGCAAGGCCTATGGACTACCACGATAAAAGAAATGGAAGAGGAGAAGGATAGAATTCAAGGTCATTTGTATAAAGCTAGACAGCAGAGAAAGCAAGCTTTGAAGGTTGCAATGTCACCACTCCAGCAGTCCGTACCTACAATAGAAGTCCAAGATGCTAATGTTGAGCAGAGCTCACGATTAGTACAAGCTGTTCAGGACCTTCCCACGGAAAACGGTGTTAATGATGATGACGGCGATGACGATGACGACGATGACGATGATGATGACGAATTCTTTGATGCTATGGTAGTTGCGACACAAGAAGAACCCGCTCCTATTGAAAAGAAAGAAATTCAACCGGACAATGTTCTGGCCTCTGAGGATCTTGATTCATTGACGCCCAGCCAAAAGCAGGTTCTTGAGCGAATACTAAACACAAACTCGTTTTTGGGCTATGAAGATGGACCTAGAAAGAGACTCACCATGGACGATGACAAGCGACCATCTGTCAGTCTCTGGGGCGTTTTAAGGAATCTTGTAGGTAAAGACATGACCAAAATGACCTTGCCAGTATCTTTTAATGAGTGCACAAATCTTTTGCAACGATCCGCAGAAGATATGGAGTACACTGATTTATTGGATAAGGCTGCAACGATTATTGATGACCCAGGACACCGGATGGTTTATATTGCAGCCTATGCAGCAAGTTCGTACTCATCTACGACTGATAGGATTGCCAAACCATTCAATCCTCTGCTTGGTGAAACATTTGAGTACTGTCGTCCCGATATGGGATTTAGATTGTTCAGTGAGCAAGTTAGCCATCATCCTCCAATTGGTGCTTTAATTGCCGAGTCACCAAGATGGGAGTTTTATGGAGACTCTAACGTAAAGAGCAGCTTCTACGGGCGGAGCTTTGACATTAACCCTACTGGGTTATGGTATTTGAAGCTTAGGCCGAATAAAGGCAGCGATGTGGAGGAGGAGCTCTACACGTTCCGCAAGGTGACGACATCCGTCGTAGGTATTATTATGGGGTCGCCTACGGTGGACAACTATGGGGATATGGAGATTGTGAATCATACGTTAGGATACAAGTGCATGGTCAAGTACAAGGCAAGAGGATGGGGAGGAGCGAATGCATACGAGATACGGGGCACAGTAGTGAACGAGGGAGGAGTTCCACAATGGATGGTGAGAGGTAAGTGGAATGATAAGATATATGCAAAGAAGCTTGAGCATAACTCTGCGGTGAGCATAAAGAATGGAAAGCCTGAGAGTGGAGATGGATCAGGAGAAGACAGTACTTCAGCTGCGTATCAAATGATTTGGAAGGTTCATGAGCGAGGGAAGGCTCCGTTTAATTTGACCCCGTTTGCTATAACGTTGAATGCGCTTCCTGAAAGGTTGAAGAGTTGGATAGCGCCTACAGACACGAGATATCGACCAGATCAGCGGGCGATGGAGGAAGGCAGGTATGACGATGCTAGTAACGATAAGCATCGGGTAGAAGAGAAGCAGAGAAGGGCTAGAAAGAAGCGGGAGCTGGCGAACGAGGTATATAAGCCTAGGTACTTCGAGCAGCGAGTTCACGAGGTGACTGGCAAAGAGTACTGGGCGTATAAGGGAGAGTATTGGGACCTTCGAAATAAGAAGGAATTGAGTGATAAAGGAGATATTTTTTGAGTTGACAGCAGCATAGAGAACAGCGGACAGTGAGAATGAACGTTGCAGTGAATACAGAAATAATGAAAATAATGAATTGAATTTTCAATTTGTACTGAAGATTACCAGAAATGGAACAAAAAGCTTCCAGAAGAAGTATGGAATTCCAGGAACCAAAGTATAATTTAAATTGAATATAACTGAATAGAGAATTTAAATTGAATATTTAATATAACTAAAAAATTAAATATAATTGTAAATTAAATGTAAATTGATATAAAATTTACTGAATAACTGAAAAAAATCAATTAAATAAAAATCATGTGACTCAGCAAAGCAGGAGAGCAAACAATATCTCTGTTATCTTCCAGTGAAGAGACAAATCGAATGTTGCGAATTTATGGAAGTAACACACTCGACGTAAGCGCAGACGTCAAACATAAGACGCATCGGAACTAAAGTGGCTAGACTAGATCTATGAACCAGAATCCAACAATGCTGTTATCCGAAAACCGTTTAGCGCTGTTTGTACTAGGGAGAACCGGGATATCACTGACCAATGGAATTGCATCATGGAAACCAAGCCTTGGCTTTTAAACCATGCTAGAACACGTTTTGTCTGCATTAGGAGCCATTAGAAGTATTATCAAAATGCATTCCAAACCACAGGCTAAATTATGTGCGTGGGGTATCCTTATCGATAACCTTAAATCAGAAATAAACGGTTATGCCAAGGAAAAAGAAATGTGAGGTAGTGGACACAAACAGGAACACAAACGTGGACAGTGGAGACACTGAGAGTTATGACTATTTTTTGGTTGGTTTTGTAGGCTCTGATTGATCAGTGATAAAGTTGAAATTTCATGTAGGGACTAAATGGAGTTTTGACAGGTGCGTACCTCAAGAGACTGTAACAACTTTAAAGAAGAGCTTTAAAAAGTAGTCTTAAGAGCTTAAAAAGTAGTCTAGAGAAGAGCTTCAAAGTCTCCAAGCTTCAAAGTCTTCAAGCTTCAAGCTTTAGCATTATGAGAGCTTTATAAATTACCAATTTCAAAGGCTGATTCAAGTGGTCTTCAAAAACCAAGAACTGATAAGCGACGATTCTGGAGAAAATGTTAAACTATTAATTTATGTTAAATTCCTTTACTTTCTATTAACTAAAACAGTAAAAATGACCTTGATAAAAGCAATTTTGACCTCTCATTAATTGTTATTTACTATTGAATATATTCACGAGTTTAATATAAATCCTCCTTTTCCTAATTTTTTTCAAGATTTCGTCGTTCATAGTTATTTTTCATCTTCCATACTCATCCATACTCCATATCCCATACTCATCCATACTCATCCATACTCCTACTCATTCTCCATATTCATCCTTCATTTTCCTCCTCCCTATATGCCCTCTCAAATAGCTAAACGTGCCGCCGCTCTGGCGCAACTCGCCCTGCAAAAACGTCAAGACCCCGCTGAACCCGTTCTAGGCGAAAGCTTCGACACCGGCGATATCTCATACGTAACTTGCTCAGCAGCAATGGTCATGCTAATGCTTCCTGGTCTCGGTCTACTATATTCGGGTCTCGCCCGCAGAAAATCGGCCCTCTCAATGCTCTGGCTTTGTATCATGTCCGGCTGTACCGCCCTGCTACAGTGGTACTTCTGGGGCTACTCCCTAGCCTTTTCTTCAACTGCTACAAATGGCTTTATTGGCAACATGGACCATATTGGCTTCAAAAACGTCCTTTACGGTGAACCCGACGACAACATTCCAGAAATCCTCTTTGCTACTTTCCAGGGCCTCTTCTGTATGATTACCTGCGCAATTGTTATGGGCGGTGTCGCTGAAAGAGGTAGAATGTTTCCTGCAATGGTCTTCACCTTCATCTGGGCCACCTTGGTCTACTGTCCTCTTGCCTGCTGGGCCTGGGGTGCTAACGGCTGGGGCGCTTCCTGGGGCGTCCTGGACTACGCTGGCGGAGGTCCTGTAGAAATTGCTTCTGGTATGGGTGGCCTGGCTTACGCTTTCGCCTTGGGTAGAAGAAAGGAACAACTTCTTCTTAACTTCCGTCCCCACAATGTTTCTCTCATTACTCTCGGTACTGCTCTTCTTTGGGCTGGCTGGCTGGGTTTCAACGGTGCTACCGCTTTGGCCGCCAACATGAAAGCCATCTATGCCGTTCTCAACTCAATTCTCACCGCCGTCCTCGGTGCCATGTCCTGGTGTTTGCTCGATTACAGATTAGAAAAGAAGTGGTCTACTGTAGCTGTCTGCTCCGGTATCATTTCTGGACTCGTAGCTGCTACCCCGGCTTCTGGCTGTATTCCTCTCTGGGCCTCCATTATCTTGGGTATTGTCGCTGGTGTCGTTTGTAACTTTTCCACCAAAATCAAGTATCTCCTCCATATTGATGATTCTATGGATACCTTTGCAGAACACGGAGTTGCTGGCATCATTGGTCTGCTATTCAACGCTCTCTTTGGCGCCGACTATATCATTGCTCTCGATGGTACAGAGCATGCTGGTGGTTGGGTCAGTCATAACTGGAAGCAGCTTTATATTCAATTTGCCTACATTTGTGCTTGCAGTGCTTACACTTTTGTCATGACTCTCATTATTTGTTATGCAATCAACTACATTCCGGGATGCCATCTTCGTGCTTCGGAAGAAGCTGAAATGAAGGGTATGGATGATGATCAAATTGGTGAATTTGCTTATGATTATGTCGAGGTTCGTAGAGATTATTTGGCCTGGGCTCCAGCTGAATCCAATATTCAAACAATCACTGGAGCTGCTCCAACTGATATTTCAACTTCATCTGAACCTGCAATTTCTCTAGAAAAAGCTGCTTAATTTTGTTCTTTAGTTTTGACATATACTTGTGTTTTTAATTTATTTCACTATTTCACATTTACTAATGATTATTCTTTTCATCTGTAAAAGTCTCATTTTCGGAAATTTCTTTAGAATATCTTTAAAACGAAATCATAGAAATCTTGAAGTATTTTAAAATCTTGAAATCAAAATCTTTAAATCTTGAAATCAAAATATCTTAAAATCAAAATACTTCAAGTCTTCAGAAATCTTCAAAAACTTTGAAATCACCATACTGGCTCTCCAGCATCATTATATAAAATCATATTTTTGGTATCATTTCTTCCAGCAAATGAATTGGCAGCCAGCATATTTTTTGTCATCAACGCTTTGACCTAATTGTTATTGTTAGTATTCATTCCATGAATATTTCTTTAAACTCACCCTAGTCACTGATTGTGGTCCAGAATCACCCATTCCCATGAAATAAGCTACCAATCCTGATCCAATGGCTGAAGAAACTGAAGTTCCAGAAAAGACAACAGTACCATCATTGGAACTGGCATCAAGACTCTCGACATTAACTCCTGGAGCAAAGGCATCAACACAAAGTCCCCAGTTGGAAAATGGTGCTAATCCATCTACTCGATCATCAAAACTTCCAACAACAAATACATCGGGAACACTGGCTGGAGAGTATTTGCAGGCAGTCACATTTTGGTTTCCAGCTGAAGCTACTACTGGAATCTCCATATTGATAACATTCTGAATGGCTCTGTTGAAGACATTGTTACGAACAGTAGCAAAAGACATGTTAATCACTGCTGGTCTATTTGTCATTTTCTTTGCTCGAATAACATAGTCAATTCCCCGAAGAACCCATGAAAGCTTTCCTTTACCATCTGCCTTGACAACCTTAATATCAATCAAGTTGGCCTTCTTAGCAACACCATGAGAGCTCGATCCAATCAATCCGGAAACAAAAGTACCTGTTTGCAATTAGCATCAACCTCTTATTCTTACTCAGTTTGAATAATTACCATGTCCGTTAGCATCTCCGTGACCCTCGCCAGTATAATCAATTCCAATTTGTACTCGGTTTTCAAGAGAAGCATGATTTCTATTGATACCAGTGTCAAACACATAAATGTCAACTCCGTTTCCACTAGAAGGATCGTAAACATAATCAAATGGACCGTCTCCAACTAAAGCCTCCGGCTGAGAGATTCTGGCCAAATGTCTAGGCGATGGATTTTGAACTGCTGCCAATATCACGTCTGAATCTCTAGTAACATCGACAACCTGTACATCAGTTAGCTCCAAGACACGAACAAATCTCAAAAGCACTTACCATACTGCTATAAGCGAGCAGTCTCGAAAATCGGACATCAAAGTTACCATAGATGGCTCGGAATCCACCAATTGTAATATTTCCGAGAATTCTATACTTCAATGAAGGATACAGATTCAAGAAATGGTCAATGTTGATTTCAGGCAATAGCTGGATGATCATAGACTCGCCCATGACACCCATATACACTCCAAAGAGCGTGAAAATAGTAATGATTACTCTCAGAATACCGCACTTCATCGCACTAATTTGTATTTTGTGTAGTTTTTGTATTTTGCAAATGAAAGAAGAAACCGTTCGTTCTTATATTGTGTTTACTGATATTTACCATCGGTGATAGTAAAACCATACGTGATTACTATCTTTTGTTGTACAGACAAGAAGTCTTTTGTTATTCAATAACCACCAGCAAAGTAATGAATGTCATCTAGAAGCCCAAGGAGCCCTACCTAAAGGCATTCCAGTGGTTCTAGAGGGCGTTCCAGCGGTTCCAGAGGTTCCAGAGGTTCCAGCGGACGTTCTAGAGGGCATTCCAGTGGCTCCAACGAATGTTCTAGAGGGCATTCCAGTAGCTCCAATGGTTCCAGTTGGCTTTGGCTGAACCATCTTCATATACTCTCTATTCAGTCCCGAACTGTGATCTTCTGGTACCTCTGAACTTGCCATCTTCACCCCGTTTGCATCAACCCAAGGGTATAACCCTTCGCCAAACCAGAAATGCTGAACAACAGGAAACTTGCCCAAGACCTCAGCAATGTACATCTTGATCATTCCACGGTGAATTTTGTGCCATGTTGCGACCCCAGTAATGTCATAGAGGATAGGTGAATGTTCATGGAACATGCCCTTTTTGACCGCGTTGATGAAGGCAATGGCTGAAAAGTAAAGATTGGTCTGGCTCTCTCGCTCGACTACGTGAGCCTTGAGAATGGATTTAGGAGGGAGTCGCGGCGTAGGAGTGTCTGGCTCGTTTATATTGACGATCTGGGCCGCTCCAAGAATGTATGGAAGGTGGAAATGGTCGTCGAGACCCCAAACTCCATGGCTTCCGGCAGGCTCCAGATTGTATCTGACGATGAGCTTGCGGACGGTGTTGAAGTAGCGATTGAACAAGAACAGAATGTCTTCGCCAGTTATTGACTCGTCCACCAGGTCCAGTGCCCACAGTCCACCAAAGAACGCGAGGAAGCTCAGTTCGTGGCCAGTTCCGTAGTCCAGTCGTTGGCGCGATCCAAACGATCCTATAAAGTACGAGCTCAATTCAACGTAGGGATCTTGTGTAGGGTCTTCCAGTATGCCTTCTTTCACTGTACCGAGATGCTCTTTTAGCACAGAATCGCTTGTAGAAATCAATATATCTTGGAACGAGCGGAATGCCATGTTTCCAAATCTTCGGGGGCCTTCTAGCGGAGGTATCTGTTCTATCCATTGGTCTACCTGATCAAGCACTGCAGTGAGATTCTTGATTGATTGGTTGTTCACGTTCTCAGGCAGCTTCTTTAGAATCACTCTTTGTGACAGTGCGTGTATGAGACTGATGATTCTAGCGCATGCTCTTGTATTGATGAATGTGTCCATATCTTGACCAGTGTTGATGCATTTTACAGGTTCTGAGAACTTGGAGCTTCGTATTTGTTTTACAATCGTTTTATCCATGATTCTAGTTCTGGTTCTGGTTCTGGTTCTGGTTCTGATTTTGGTTCTGGTTCTAGTTCTAGTTCTAGTTCTAGTTCTAGTTCTAGTTCTGGTTCTGGTTCTGGTTCTGGTTCTGGTTCTGAAGGTGTTAGGAGGTGTTCTAGCTGATCTAGTTCTTTCACTGATGGTTTTCTAGTTCTCGCTCTAATTCTCTGCTCTGATGGTTCTGGTGTCTTCTGGTGAATCTCTGTTCTGGCGATTCTGTTCTCTATTCTGACTTGGTGATTCTGATTATCTCAGAATAAGTTGTTGACATTTTCCAAACCTCCCAAAAATTTTTTCATACACTCCCACCAAAACATCAACAACATTCATATCCAGTAGGTGTAGAAACTTACTTGGTGAGCATTATAGGTATGTGAATCCTGCTCTATAAGCTTCTTCTCTAACCGCCGCTCTCAGAATATCATGACACGACATTGGACCACAGAACCGTTCGCTGATCTGTATACCGCAGTGCAAACTTCAGTGCTGAATCGCGACCAGATTGACTCTGTTTCGGCTGCTGCTCTTCAAGCGCTCTTCGACACCGTCCTAGAAGATCTGTGTCTGCTCACCTCAGTTCCCCCCAAATCCGCTGCAAATAGAGATGCGATTGCGAAATCTGGTATGTTTTGTTCTCTCCATCTCTACCGCCCAATGCTAACCAGTCTCAATAGGAACAATTGAATTGGATGGCGTCAAGTACCAGCTGAACCAAGAGTTCGTCAATGACACCTTCCAGCTGGCTGACGATCTCTCAATTGATGAAAACATTGCCGCAGAATTGATTCTACAAACTACAGAAACCTCCAGACGACATAGCTTGCAGGGCGTGCAAGGAGGTTTCGCCAACTTTCACATTAGACGCCAATACATTATAGACTTGATTCGATTCCTAGTCGGCTTGGACGATGCAGACGATGTTTTGGGCTTGACGTTCAAATCCTTCGTCAAACAGCTAACAGCGCCGAAAAATAACCAGTCTTTACTGAGCAGATCTCTGGAAGCACTGAAGACTGTTGAAAACGAACTGGCAACGCTGCAAGAGAAGCAGCATCGATCTCTAGTATTAGGACAGCTGGAAAGCAAAGAATTTCTCGACACAATCAAATTCCGCCGCGACTTTTGTCTAAATGAACACGATACTCTCAGCCAACTGCTCAGCTCGTTGATTGAGGAACAATACGTCGACTACTCGAAAGACCTTTCAACAATCTTAACTCATTTGCAAAATGTAGACTCTTTCAACACCATTTTAATCCATTATATTCCCGTCGTCATTCAACTGTCTATGCGTCTGGACCCTAACTTGTCGTCAAACCCAGCTGATGTATCAATTCAAGATATTCTCAAAGCATCTTCTGTCTTCAATGATAAAAAAGCATGGAAACTAGAATATTGGCGTGGAGCCGTTCAGCTTATTTATTATAGTTATGCTGCTGGTCACTATCTTGCCAAAGTTCACGAGGGCGAGACGCTAAAGGGAATTGATTACGATGCTGAGATCCTACAACCTACCAAGGAGGCCATTGACTCGGGTGCTTTTGAATTGCTGCTCTTTTCATCAAGCGAAGTTAATCCTTCAGACACACAGTACGAGCCGTTCAGTGACTTTAGGTCTGACCTGCAATTTTATGTCCCCAGATATCAGTCCTTGGGCAAAATCTCACAGAACTTGTCACAGATAATACTCTCTTCTTTGGAAAATTTAGTCGAAGCTGTCATCACAAACATGGCTGACATTCTACGGGAAATGAGACTCAATGAAGAAGATTTGTATATATCTCAAATTGAAGGTGAAGAAACTGGTGTCGATTTAGAGCGATTTTTCATTTTTGTGTCTATTGTGTATAATGGTAGACCTGATGCTGCAAAAGAGTTTTGGGCCGACACTGAGAGTCATCTATACGGATTCATTCGATGGGCTTCTCAATGCCAGGTCTTGTATATGTCTTCAGTCTTTTGCCATATGTTTGCATCTCTATCAAGTGGCCCATTTTCTGCTACTGCTGCTCACAAGTTTCTAGCTAATCTTGACACTCCTTCTACTGCTTCGTCGAAACCTAAAGAAATACCTTTCATCTCATACACTCATATTGTCAGCCAGATCAAAGGGGCAATATCCAAATTGAAGCCTCCTCAAGCCTCTCAGAACACTCTGTTTATGAAATCAGCAAAAGTCATCACCAATACTCCTGATTTTGACCGACAAGATATATTATTATTGACTAATTTTTTGAATATCATTTCTCAGGTCGTCACTTATAGTTCCGAAGCTAGAGAGTGTCTTTTGGAGCACGAAGAAATCAAAATTGTGTCTACATTATTTGACTTTCTATCATTTTACACTCCGCTTTATGGTCCTATATTGAACGTATTTGCCGGTCTCTCGTTAACGTCAAATTTAAAGATCAAAGAACAGATTTGGTTTTCTTTAGATGCCTGGTTGTTTAATACAACAATCACTTTTCCCGATAATGAATTTTTGGGTCCTGATTCTAAAGAACGATTTTCTAGGATGATCGACTCTTATTCATCAGTACTGGGCTTGATTCAATTTTTAGAAGCTTTAATCAGGAACACAGACTCAACTAGTGATCTCTATACTTTACCATATCCCGAAAATCTTGGTGATAAGTATCGAAGCCCTGGTATCTGGCCTTATGTTGAGTATGTTATCAGTGAGGTTTTCTATACTGTCACTGCAGACACAAAATTTGACAATGAGTCCAAGCAGGCACTTCAAAGCATTTGTTTGAAATTTATTCTTCATTCTCTGGAAATTCTTGATTGTGATGTAGTATCTCTATCAAGAGGTACCGGAATAAATCTCAATCTTCTGGTCAAAACACCAACATTTTTTGAATACTTAATAGCCCATCCAAGTACTCCTGCTATGAATTATTTATTTGATAGCAGAGTTTACAACTCATTGATTGGATTGGCTTCTGTTGATGTCGATGTTCTGTCTGCACTTCCTGAAAATTCCCTTACAACTGAAATCGTCATAGATGCTCTTACAGTTATGAACCGTGTTTTCGAGTTGCAGAACAATTATGTCGAGGTAGTTATAAAGGAAAACAAGAGATTCGCTGACTCCAATGTGAATATTTCTACCCATGGGCTAAGTTCCTTTGCGGATGCGATCCTCTACAATATTTCTTTTGTTCCATATTTAGCATTATTTGTGGGTTCCTCCAACATCAAACTAGCTTCTCTTGCTTTGAATCTGTTTAACACGATATCGCTGTCAACACAGTTCAATGCCGCTTCTCATTCTTCAATTGATTTCCGAATAAAGGGCAATCGGCTGTTAGAAGTTCTTGATAACTCCGATGATTCTTTAAGAATCAAGGAGGGCTTCATTGAACAGATGGAGAGATTAGTCAATTTTACTCATGATTTTGACCTGGCAAACAAATCCATTCAACTTAAAGAAAATATTCTCAAACTTCTCATTCGAAATCTTTTAAATGATCAATCCGAACACTCCATTTCACATTTCTTACTTGGATTTGGCTCTAGCTATGATGGCACCTTGTCATTGGATACTAACAGATGCGGTATTCTTTCTGAGTTATCACTCTTGCACTCACTTATGGAAATCATGAAATCAGAATTATCAAATGTCAGCACATCTGAAGTTCCCAAGCTTGCGATCAATATTTCAAGTAGATGTGCTGAAGTTATTCAATTGTTATTACAAAGCCAGGCTACTTTTTCATTAATGTTGGATTATTTCAGGAAGAACGACTTCTTATTGGGATTAGCTAAAACAGAACCAATTGTTGGCTACAGTACTGATTGGGATTTCGTTCAATTTAGTGACTCTGATAGATTTTATACAACTGATGCTGCGAATACGTTCGAATCTTTCTTGAGGCACAGAACAGGTTTGTTAACTTCAATTGCCATTGAAGTACATACAGCTGCTACTAGAGGATCCATTTCTTTGATCTCTAAGTTCACTGATTCGTTGATTCGCATGGATGCCCATGATTTGAATTTCAAGGCATTTTCTTCAGCCACCAAGATTCTTCAATATTTGGATATTTTAGAATTTGATATCTCAACGTTACCTGTTGACATTGTGAGGGATGTTCAAGAATTTGGGGACGATGCCATGTTCCATTTAATTAAAAGTGATGCCAAAAACGACTTTGATAGTTCTTTGAGCCAATTCAGGCTTTTACTGAAACTAAAGGGGCTTGAACTAGTTTCATTGGGCAAAATAGCATCATTAGAAAATCCTGATTATCAGAGGAGCGTGGAGGCTGGTGTTCACTCATACACGAAAATGAAGATGCACAAAAAAGTCAGAGATGCTCAACTAGAATGTCTGACGGCTTGGACAAAACTTGTATTAGTTATGGTGAATGACTCTGATATGTCTCCAGGTGTCAGATCCAACTTTTTGTTGGATGTATTTCAGGCTATTTCTCAAAAGTTAACACTATATTCAGCTATTGATGTGGAGTTTGCAGAGAAGCTTGCATCTTTGTCAGTTTCATTATATCACGTCTATCAAGAAGACATGGAAGTTCTTGCAAAGAAGCGGGTTGTTTCATTGACATCTAGGGAAGAATATGACAGAACCATATTCCTTTTTGAGTCTGCTATTACCTCTTTGATGGTTCCCACTAGCACCATTATCCTTCGATCTGAACTTCACATTATTGCCTACAAATATATGAACTTTGTTTTAAAGTATTGTGGAAACGACATTCCTCCAAATGTTATTCAAGGATGTATGCATATTGTGAGATCTTCTGGAGATAAATTGGTTGAGTCTATTTGCAATGATGCTATCAATGGCGAGAGTAAGATTCGTTCCACTGCGATGGTATTACTTAGTGTTCTCGGTAATTTTTCAGTCAAGGCCAAGTCTCCATTCTTACTCAATGCTTTGGTGAAGTATAATTATATTCTTTTGATTATTAACTCTCTGACTGAATATGAGTCTATCCTCAATAACAATGAGAGTTTCAATCAATCTGAGTTATACTACATTTATTTGGCTTACAAGTCAACTCTCAGTTTGTTACTTCAGCTAGCCCGCACACGTTCTGGTGCAAATGAGATTATTCAATGTGGTTTATTCCAGTACTTGAATGGGACAATATATTTGCGGTCTGACCCAGACTCTCAAACACCTCTTCCGCAAGATTTAGTTAACGATCCTCAAAGTGCATTTTATGAAATTGTCGACTTGATAATGCAGATTGTTACCTCTGCTACAATTTGTATGGGAGTTGATAATGAGCCAATTAAAAATCGTGTTAGGGACTTTTTGCAAGATCATGAAATATTGGTTGTTGCATTATTTAGAAAAGAGGTTTTAACAGCTGAAGTTCCTAATGTGAAATTGAGTAAACTAGTTCAGCATATTGTATTGTTGATTTCTCTGGTACTTCAAAAGCAATAGTTATTCATATATGTAAATTTATATTTCAATTTATCGCGTATAGCTTTAACAATTAAGAAGTTTCTTTAGAATAATTTTGACTACAATTGCAAAGATATTCATTTCAATATAATAAGCATTTATCTTTCATATAGAGAATATATTTACAGTTTTGTGTTTGGTGAAAGATTAAGATGAGAAGAAAAAAAAAGAGATAGAATAGGAGAAAGAATAAGGGAGAGAATAAGAGGAAGAATAAGGGAGAGAATAAGAGAAAGAGTAAGAAAAAGAATAAGAGAAAGAATAAGAAAAAGAATAAAAGAAAAATCACAAATCCAAAACCAGAAGTATTACAAAAACAACATAAAAACAATAATATATTAAACCTTAAGAACGATTAATGAAATCGGCAATAGTTTAGTGGCTAGAATTTCCGCCTGTCAAGTTTCTCTTGAAACAGCACGCGGGGGACCGGGGTTCAATTCCCCGTTGCCGAGTTTTTTTTTTAAATTTCAGTCTTGTATTTCAATGAATAGACGGTGATACTGAAAAGACAGAATCCGATATAAACATTGGTAAATGAAGTAACTTGCCTAATATTTTGCTAGTATAAAATAAAATAGCAGAAAGAGTCAAATCTCCTTTAGCTGTGTATCTGTAAATCCTCTCAGTCCTCCAGCTTTGTATCTGTTACTCTTATTTGTACCAGTCCTCCAGCTTTGTACCAGTCTTCCAGCTTTATATCAACCCCCAGCTTTGTACCTGTAACTCTTATTTGTACCAACCCTCCAGCTTTATATCCAGATCTATATCTGTTTTTAACTCTTTGTATATGTAACTCCAACTTAGTTAAGAATGCAATCAAGAACAGGAATACGCGTTCAATAAACCTGATTTACCTCCAATGAAAACCCTATTGCCATGACTAGCAATGACAGTTGCCTGACAAGTATCAAAACCAACAAAAAAGGCCTCGACTCGAACCTCCGTCTCATTATGAAGAGAAACTAGCACGGGAGCGTCAGCAACACAAACAGCAACAGAATTCAATGAAATAGGCGTGAGTCCTCGAATCGAGAATGGTGATACTGAGACAGGCGAGATAAAAGACTCAATAGTAGCAAAAGTACTAGACAAACTGACTTTCCATAGAAACAGTTGACCAGTAGAAGTTCCAGAAAGCAAAACTCCGTTACCAAGATGAATAGTGCTGGTAACAGAACAGTGGACAGAAGGAATTTTACCATAAAATAGTAGAGATTTCGTATGAGCATTCCATACGGTCACAGTCTTCTCTTCTCCTTCAATCACCACTATGCAATTTCCAAAGGTGTCAAACTCGTTTGCACAATCCAGCTCGTCGTCGTCGCCCGCGTCAAAACCAATGACAAACAAATCAGAAACGCTCATGGGCTTGCCATCAGATCTTGTGAACTTGTGCACCAACTCACCACTCCCGCATTCCCATAAACTGACGTCGTTCCCTCCAGCAGATACAAAGTTTCTTCCTGTTGGCCCAACGAAACTCAGCTTCAGCTGAGCTCCAATGCCATTGCCCTTTACTACAAAGGTCCGAGGATTGGACCCGTCTACCACAGATCTCAGCTGGATGTGCATGTCTTCACCGGAGGTGAGAATCACTTGGTTGCCCGACGCAGGAAAGAAAGGACTCTGGCGAGTAGCCAGCAAATGCCTGGGCTCCAGCTTTCTCAGGATCTTGCCTTCACTATCGCTGGTATCGCCCACAATGATCTCACCATCTAGCGTTCCAGCAGCATACAGTCCACCGTGTGGCGAGACCGCCAGCGACGTGAGTTCCGACTCAACGTCAAAAGCCAAACGGTTCTTGGGATACAGCAGCGCCAACGGCGAAGATATCTCAGCTTCTGGCCAGGAAATGAGCTGTAAAACGTATGGAGGCTCGTAAACCACTTGCACCGGAGCCTTCCTAGAGTCTGATTCAATCTTCAAATGCCCTTCTAAGCTCTGATACACCGTCAGCTCAGCGTGAATCGTAGCGTCTAAACCGCTACAGGAGATCCAAAACTTCCCCTTAACTTCTTTACCATCTACCACATCGTGAATCAAATCAATTGCAGTAGGATCAACCAGCACAGCTCGCGGTGTCTTGGACATGGCTCAGTATGTCAAGTCAAATACTCCCCGTGCCCTGAAGATTTTTTTTTTTTTTTTTTAAGCAGTCATATCACGTGACCTTCTACATATTGGCGAGTCCAAATTTTTCTTCTGGCATTTAGACTCCTTCGTTACAAACTTTTTTCTATTTTTTTTAAACACTTGAATTTGCTTCTTGTAGAGCATTTGACAGCTACTTTTTCAGGATGGAACGACCCAGATTGCTGTTTAACCAAGCCTACAAACAGTATACAGACTTCAGGAAGTCTGTGAATATTCCAAAACTCCAGGAGGTTCCAAGTCTGATTAAGCACTCGGTGAAGCCTCTGCACGCGATACTGGGAGCCATCTTCTTGTGGGTGTTCTTTTCTCTGGTGTTGAGCTCGCACAAAAGCCTACAGCAATACACCTGCTTTGGCCCTGGAGTATCGCCATTTGAAATGGACCCAAACACTTACGCAGAATGGCACCGAAAGTCGCCATCGCCTGTCAAGTTCTACGATCCTCTGTCGAACGAGACGGCTGTTCTCCTGGAGAAGCAGACCATCACGAAGATAGACCTGAACAAGGTCGAGTCCACGGCGGACGCAGCGAAGAACAACGAGCGAGTGCTGATTCTGACACCTCTGCGAGACGCGGGACCATACCTGCTGCGATACTTTGAGCTGCTCAACGCGTTGACGTATCCACACCATCTTATTGATTTGGCGTTCTTGATATCGGACACGGTTGACGAGACAGTGGGAATCCTGGCCGTGGAACTGGAGCGGATCCAGAAGGGCGCGAATGCGTTCAACTCGGCGGCGCTGTTCTCGAAGGACTTTGGGGTGACTTTCGACAACCTCAACGTCGAGCAGCGCCATTCGTTTGCAGCGCAGGGACCGCGCCGGATGAGCATGGCCAGGGCCCGGAACTTTCTGCTGTCAGCGGCGCTCCGTCCGGAGCACAGCTGGGTGATGTGGCGCGATGTGGACATTGTGGACTCGCCGCCGACGATAGTGGAGGATATGATAGCGCACGACACGGACATCATCGTGCCCAACATTTGGTTCCACCGGCTGAACGCGGAGGGCCACGACATTGAGGGCCGGTTCGACTACAACTCGTGGGTGGACACTGCAAAGACGACTGCGCTGCTGAACACGCTGCCCAGGGACACGATTTTGGTGGAGGGATACCCGGAGTACGAGACCGGTCGGGACCACATGTGCCTGCTGGGAGACTGGCGACGGGACAAGGACGAGGAGATGGAGCTGGACGGGATTGGGGGCGTGAACGTGATGGTGAAGGCGGATGTGCACCGCAGCGGGATCAATTTCCCAGCGTATCCGTTTGAGAACCAGTGCGAGACCGAGGGGTTTGCGAAGATGGCGCGCCGGTCCGGGTACCGGGTAGTGGGGCTGCCCAACTACGTTGTTTGGCACATTGATACAGATGAAAAGGACAAGTTTTCACGCACTTCTTATAAGCTTATCACATAGGCTTTTTGTTCTTGTTTAATTTCTATGTATGACTGATATTAATATAATTTTAGATGACCGCTGACTCTGTCGAGGACCGATTTTGGGGCGGGACCGAGACCGAGGACGGTGCAGGTTCCGGAGGCGATTTGGGTTCTACCTGCGTCGTGGATGAGTCTTGCGGTGATGTTTAGGGATTTGGCGACGCCCTGGAGGAGGATGAGTTCGTCTTCTGATTTGGACTGGAGGGTGATTTTGGCCTGGCCTAGACGTTCCCACCTGGCGAGGATCTGGAGGATAGTTAGAGTAGGAAGCATTGTAGGAGTGGTGGACATACCTCAGGGTTTGATCTGGCGATGGATTTGTAGCAGGCGACGGCAGCGTGGGCACACTGGGCTGCTGCTTTGCCTTTGGTCATTTTGATGTCTGTTCTGACGATGAGGACCATTTTGCATTCTTCTGAGGAGTAGGCGAAGGAGCCTGGTTCAGCGTCTTCGTCTTCGTCTTCGTAGTCGTCGTCGTCTTCGCTGACGAGGGTGCTTTCAGTTTCGTTTGGCAGGGAGGATGGTTGTTTGGGAGTCTTTCGACGTCTGTGCTGGGGGATGTGGGACGGGGCAGCGATGGTCGACCCGAGGTAGAAGCCGCTGAGGCCAGCGGCGAGGACTGAGCAGATGACTACGGGCGACAGGAACAGGTCTACAGGCGAGATTCCTGGGGAGGTAGGCATGATTTGGCGGGTTGGTAGAGGTGAGAAAAATTTTAGGACGTGGAGTGACTTCTCCTTTTTTTGTCCCAGTTGAAAAGTTTCTTGAACCATATACCATGAGTGAAGTTCGTCCAGCAAAGAAGCGGGTTGTTAAGGTTGATGGGCCTGGTCCTAGTCAATCGTTGTATATTAACAATTTGAATGACAAGTTAAAGAAGGGTGGTGAGTAGATGTTTTGGGTTGTTTTGGGTTCTGGAGTGCGTTCTAGGACGAGTCTGGGTTGTTCTAGGACAGCTTTGGAGTTTGTTCTGGAGTACGTTCTGGGGGTTGTTCTGGCGGTTGTTTTGGAGTTCGTTCTGGGGGTTGTTCTGGAGTTCGTTCTGGCGGTTGTTCTGGAGTCCGAGAACATCTCTGGAGTTCGTTCTAGGACAGCCCTGGAAACTCCTAATACTCCTACACTTTCATCAATACTAACTATCCAGACTTGAAACTCTCGCTCTATACGCTCTTCTCATCTTACGGCAAAATTCTGTCAATTGTAGCTCTGAAAACTCCAAAAATGCGTGGACAAGCTCATGTCGTCTTCGACACCGTCGCTAACGCTACAACTGCTCTCAAAGAACTTCAAAACTTTGACTTTTACGGCAAAAACTTGAAAATCGCCTACGCTCGCTCAAAATCTGATGCTATCGCAATTCTCGACGGAACCTATCGTATGCCAGTCCCAAAAAGAGCTCCGGTTCCTTCAAATCTCCCTATAAATGAAGAATCCTTTTCAACAAAGAAGCGTGCCAGAGAGGTGGATTCTGAGTAGTGTTCTGTTTCAGTTCTAGTTTTTTTCCTAGGGGTTCTAGTTTTAGTTCTAGTTGAGGTCTGTTTAGTTCTAGTTGAGGTCTGTTTTGTTCTAGTTGAGGTCTGTTTTGTTCTAGTTGAGGTCTGTTCTAGTTTTTGTTCTAGTTTAGGTCTGCTCTAGTTTTTGTTCTAGCTGAGGTCTGTTTTAGCTCTCGTTCTAGCTCTTGTTCTAGCTCTGTTCTAGCTCAGTTCAGCCCTGTTCACCCTCGTTCTATCTGTTTGGCTCTGGGTTAGGGCTACCCCAACCAATCAGCGTTTATCCAATGGGTGTAAAATAATAAAACCTTTCTTCTCCACAAACTTTCCTTCTTAACTTATTTGCAGCGTGAAGGCTCCAATGTTTACCTCTCGTCTCGTCCAAACCTCCAGAATTGGCGTAGTAGCCACCAAAAGAACACTTGCGACAGCCAGCGACAAGTTCGCACCTCGTATCAAAAAGTTCCAAATCTACAGATGGAATCCTGACACTCCAGAGAAGAAACCCGAGCTTAAGACGTACGAAGTTGATCTCAGCTCCACAGGCCCAATGGTGCTCGACGCCATTCTGCGCATCAAGAACGAACAAGACTCCACGCTCACCTTCCGCCGCTCCTGCCGCGAAGGCATTTGCGGTTCGTGTGCCATGAACATCAACGGTCGCAACACTCTCGCCTGTCTCTGTCGTATCGACACAGACCTCTCTAAGGACACAAAAATCTACCCTTTACCCCATATGTTTGTTGTTAGAGACTTGGTTCCGGACTTGACCCAGTTCTACAAGCAGTACAAATCCATTGAGCCCTATCTCCAGCGCGATTCCGTTCCTGAAGACGGCAAGGAAAACCTCCAGACCATTGAGGACCGTAAGAAGCTCGATGGTCTTTACGAATGCATTCTTTGTGCCTGCTGTTCTACATCTTGTCCTTCCTACTGGTGGAACTCTGCTGAGTATCTTGGTCCTGCTGTTCTTATGCAGGCTTTCAGATGGATGATTGATTCTCGCGATCAAGCTGGTTCTGCTCGACGTGCTCGTTTGGAGAACTCCATGAGTTTATATCGATGCCATACTATTTTGAATTGTTCCAAGACCTGTCCCAAGGGTTTGAATCCGGGTCTTGCTATTGCAAAGATCAAGAGGAGTATGGCTTTTGCTTAATTTTGTAATATAACTATTTTTTTTGATGTTTGGCGGTTGATTATGGGCAATTGACCGTTGGCGATTGGCGATTGTCGATTGTCCACTATTGATTTACTATTGACTTCACTACTCACTTAAATATCTACACTCACCTCACTACCCAGATCACTACCCAGATCACTACCCAGACCACTACCCAGATCAATACCCAAATCACCACCCAAATCACCACCCAAATCACCACTTCTCCTTACCTCTTCTCACCTCTCCGACTTCCCTCCTTCTCCACATACTTTGACCAATCACATTTAATCCCCTTCTCTTTGTGCGCATTCGGCCGACCGTTGATCGTTTTGGTCCTCCTTCTCTTGTTCTCTACCACCCCTTTTAAGGTTTCTCGAGGCCTTTGCGCCCTCCCACTACTGCATCTGCTCGCAAAAACTGCGCATTTTCGCATACTTAATGATTTGATCCCCCTTCTATATTCACCTTTTTCCATTAAACTTAACCCTAACCTGATACCTACCTTGAATCACCCTAACCTGATAATTACCTTGACCTAAATTAATCCTAACCTGATAATTACCTTAACCTAAATCAACCCTAACCTGCAAAATAATCTGGACCAACCCTAACCTGCAAAATTGATCATGGAATGCTATATATTCACACTGGACAACATCCATTGCTCGTCCTGCCAAACCTCCATCACCAACGTACTGGAGCCAGTGATACCTAAAGAACACATCTTGGTAAACATCCAGGACCAAACTGTCACAGTTGCTGTCAACCAAAGATCAGAAGATACAAAGCAAAACATCATCTCTCGTCTCTACGATGCTGGCTTCGACATTCTCACCATCGATTCACAGGAATTCGAGCCTTCTTCGTCCTCTTGGAACTGGTGGACCAAGAGAAGAAGGCTGAAAAAGCACGCTAAACACTGTCTCTCCTGTAACCAGGACAAAAGGCTATCTGAAGACTCTACGCTCAACGACGTCAAAATCATCGGTCCAAAAGATTTGGTCCAGCAGTTCAGAGTCACTTTTTCCGTAGGTGGAATGACTTGTTCTGCCTGTCAAAACGCTGTTACCTCTGGCGTCAAAGACTACGTTCCTGAAGTTCACGAGTTTGCCGTCGACTTGATGACCAAAAGTGCTGTCGCAATTGTCGAAGACAAGAGATTGGCAAACAAAATACAACAAGTTATTGACGATGTTGGCTACGATTGCGAGATTGTGGAGATTGTTCCCGTTGAATCTGATACTACTTATTATAAGGTTTCTGCGTCTATTGGAGGCATGACTTGTGCTTCTTGTGTTCAAGCTGTCCGTGAACAGACAACGCTACTGCCTTTTGTTAAAAGCGCTGATATTTCTCTCATGGACAAGTCCGGTTTGTTTGTCATTGAGAATCCTGACTCAAATCTATCAAAACTTCAAGAATCTGTCCAAGATGCTGGTTATGATTTTTCAGTCGTCACCGTTATTCCTGATGTTATTATTAAAAATCAGTCTAGAACTGTCAGTTTATCTGTCAAAGGAATGTTTTGCGAGTATGTTTTTTATCTAGTCTTTTACTGTTTCTCTAACTGTTCTCTAACCGTTCTATAGCCACTGCCCTGAAAACATCAACGATCTGTTCAATAACTTTGGTAATGCTCTTACTGTTGATGATCCCATCTCCAGAAATAATCCCTACATTAAATTCACCTATGTCCCCAATGCTCCCCAGACTACCATCAGATCCATTCTGGCCCAGATTAAAGACATTTCTCCCGAATTCAATGTCTCCATTGTGCATCCAGTAACTCTAGAAGAACGCTCAAAACAAATGGCCAAAGAAGAACGAAGAAAACTTTTATACCGTGCAATCTTCAGTGTCATTGCTGCAATCCCTACTTTTGTTCTAGGCATTTTAGGAATGTCTTTATTGCCCATGAGCAACAGCTTTCGTATTTGGCTCGATGAACCCATCTGGGTTGGCTCTGTTGCAAGAGTCACTTGGTCAATGTTCATCATCTCTTCGTCCGTATACTTTTATTCTGCAAATGCCTTCCACTCAAAAGCTTACAAAGAGGTTAGAAGTCTCTATCGGTCCGGTGTTTCTTGGAGAAGAAGGTTGTTCAAGTTTGGCTCAATGAATCTACTCATGTCCCTCGGTACCTCCATTGCCTACTTTGCTAGTATTGCTCTCCTCATCATGGCTGCTAGGTCAAACACAACTGGAATGGGCTCTCATGGTGGAGCCCACAAGGGATACACTACAACATATTTCGATTCCGTAGTCTTCTTGACCATGTTTTTGTTACTAGGACGGCTTCTCGAGGCTTACTCCAAGGCAAAAACTGCTTCAGCCGTATCTCTTTTGACCAAACTACGCCCTGAGACTGTTCAGCTAGTACTAAACTATCAGGGCCCTGATACCCACTCAGAGACTGAAACTGTGTCAATTGACTTGATAGAAACTGGTGATTTCATCAAGGTCTTGCCAGGTATGGCTCCTCCTGCTGATAGTATTGTTGTTGAAGGCAGCTCTACGTGGGACGAATCTGCTCTGACAGGCGAGAGTTTACCTGTTGAGCACGGTATTGGCAATCAAATTTATGCAGGTACAATTAATACTGGTGGTGTGCCTGTTATTGCAAAGGTTTTGGCAACAGAAGGAGCTTCGATGCTCGATCAAATTGTTGGAGCAGTCCGCCTTGGTCAGTTGCATCGAGCTCCTATTGAGCGGGTCGCTGACAAAATCACTGGTATCTTTGTGCCTATAGTGACCCTCGTTGCAGTGTTGACTTGGGTGATCTGGCTAGCTCTTGGGTTTAGCGGTGCACTACCTGCACACTACTTGGATATAGAAATTGGCGGTTGGGCAGTTTGGTCTTTGCAGTTTGCAATTGCAGTATTTGTCGTTGCTTGTCCTTGTGGTATTGGTCTGGCTGCTCCTACCGCTCTTTTTGTTGGTACTGGGCTAGCTGCCAAGTATGGTATTCTTGCAAAAGGAGGTGGTGAAGCGTTCCAAGAAGGAAGCAGAATCGATGTCATTTGTTTTGACAAAACAGGCACTCTCACAGAAGGTGGTGATCCTCAGGTCACAGATGTTTTGGAAATGCTCAGCGGTACCGAGCTCCCCATACTTCAATTGGCCAGAGATCTAGAGCTTTCATCGACTCATCCGTTGGGTATTGCGATCCGAAATTATGTTGAAAAAGACGCTGAATCCAACTTAAAAAGATCTATATTTTCATTCCAAAATATCACTGAGACTCCCGGAAGAGGGTTGAAGGCAACGCTGAGAGATGACGAATTCAAGTTGGATCAAGTATTAATTGGCAATGAATCTTTTCTCAAAGAGAATGGGGGCCATATCGACTCTGAGAGCGCTGAATATATTCATTCGCGCAAGTCGCAGGGAAAATCAGTGGTAGTGCTTGGCTTGAAATTTGTAGGAACGTCTGATTTCATACCGGCGCTGGTACTTTTCGTTTCCGACAAGATTCGCGAGGAAGCCTCAGGTGTTGTTGCTCAACTCCAAGCCCTTGGACTCCAAACGTGGATGATTACCGGAGACAATGCTGTTACCGCTGGTGCAGTTGCAGCTCAAGTCGGGATTCCTGAATCTAATATTCTTGCAGGTGTCTTACCGTCTGAAAAGGCTGATCGAATCAAGTATTTACAGAAAACAGCCGGTTCTAAACAGGGAAATCCTCGTGCTATTGTTGCAATGGTTGGAGATGGTATTAACGATGCGCCGTCGTTGTCAGCAGCCGACGTTGGAATTGCGATTGGTTCAGGATCTGACATTGCACTGTCTTCAGCCAAATTCGTACTTCTCTCGTCGTCTGCGAGTGGGAATTACCTTACGAGTATTATGGTGCTCATAGAGCTTTCCAGGAAGGTCTTTACCAGAGTCAAGTTCAACTTTGTTTGGGCATTGATCTACAATGTTATCGCCATTCCTATTGCCGCCGGTGTTATATATCCATACAAGAATTCTCGTTTGGATCCGGTCTGGGCTGCTCTGGCCATGGCTCTTAGTAGTGTTTCAGTGATTAGTTCGAGTCTGCTCTTGAAGTTGTACAAGCCGTCCAACTCGAAAAACCAGGAGCTTCTTAAAAGCCAAGATCCTTCTAAGAACCAAGAGCCTTCTAAAGAGCAAGAGCCTTCTAAAAACCAAAATCCTTCTAAGAACCAAGAGCCTTCTGAAAAGCAGCCTTCCAAAAAGCAATAACCTGCTCTAGTAAATATATGTCAATTGCAAGCCAATCACTTGGTCTCATATTACGGATCTACACGTGACAGGGACGAGAAATAGACGGGAAAAGCATCGTAGAAACAGTTGATTCATTAATAGATATTCAATAACATAACTCGTCATATTTATTTCTTGTTACCTTGGGCAGCAACGGCAGCAGCACCGGCAGCAGCAGCCTCGGGATCCAAGTATTCAGCCTTCTTGGTGGGCTTGAGATCATCATCAAGCTCGTAAACCAAAGGAATACCAGTGGGAATGTTAAGGCCAGCAATATCAGCATCGGAGATTCCGTCAAGGTGCTTAACCAAAGCTCTAAGAGAGTTACCGTGAGCAAAGATAATGACAGTCTTTCCAGCCAAAAGGTCCTTGGAAATGTCGGACTTCCAGTAAGGCAGCAATCTGTCAATGACAATCTTCAAAGATTCGGTCTTGGGAATGGTTTCCTTAGACAAGTCAGCGTATCTGGGGTCGCTGAATTGAGAGTACTTGTCATCGTCATCAATAGGAGGAGGAGGAACGTCAAAGGATCTTCTCCAAGTCATGAATTGCTCGTTACCGTACTCGGCCAAAGTTTGAGCCTTGTCCTTACCTTGCAAAGCACCGTAGTGACGCTCGTTCAACTTCCAGGAGCGCTTGGTGTCAAGGTACAAGAGGTCGGCCTTGTCGAGGGCAATATTGGCAGTTTGAATAGCACGGGAGAGCTTGGAAGTGTAAAGGACATCGGGCTTGATCTTGTGTTCAACGAGCAGTTCACCAGCTCTGGCAGCTTCCTTTTCACCAATAGCAGACAAACGGACATCGACCCAACCGGTGAATAAGTTCTTTTCATTCCAGTCAGATTGACCGTGACGAACCAGAATAAGCTTGTGGACCATTGTTAAAGTAGACAGTAAGTATTGCAAAGGGATATGTTGTAGGAAAAAAGAAAGAAGCGAAAAATGGGAATTGCGTTGGCTATTTATACTTTTTTTTTTTTTTTTTTTTTTTTTTTTTTTTTTTTTTTTTTTTTTTTTTTTTTTTTTTTTTTTTTGATAGGTGGTGGAACCACTGGAGCATCCTTCATTCCTTCTCGTTTCCGTGCACGCAATCACAATGAAAAACTCCCTCATAATTGAAAAATTGGCCTTCTTAGCGTTGCTCCGTCTGTTCCTCCAGAGTCTCTTTCCATATCAATAAAGGACCCAAGCTGCTCTTTTCCTTCTCAATGGAGGGGTAAAACTGACAAAAGAAGTTGGTGGGGGTTACTGTATGACTAATATTTTTTTAATTATCTAATCATGAATTATCTAAAGATTATGTAACAAGATTACACACATGTTAGTAATATCATTTTTTTCTCCCAAACATTTTCAAACCTCCACTCCACCAAACATAAACAATCCAGACACCCTTCTGTGATTATCAAGTATACAATTCCAGCACTCAATTGAAGCATTCTTAGCAATGTCAAGCACAAATCGTAAGTGTACAATGGCTAGATTAGTTATTAGATGTTCTAACTGTTTTGTTTTTAACAGCTGGATCAAGCGGTGGGCTTTTTTCCACATCTTCATCCAAGCCTGATGATGCTTCCAAGGCTGCTGCTGATGGCTCGAAGCCTGCCTTTTCGTTTTCTCTAGGTAACTCAAATTCTGGTTCTGCCTTTGGTTCTTTTGGCAGTTCTGGATCAACTCCTGCTTTTGGTTCCTTTGGCAAGCCTGCTGCTTCATCAACTGGAGGTTCCGTCTTTGGAAGCTCAGACAAGCCAGCTTCCACTGGTTCCACTGGTTCCAGTACCACTGCTGCTCCATCAGGATCTCTTTTTGGTCAAAAGCCTGCTGGTGCTGCTCCAGCTTTTGGTAGCGCTTCAACTGGCAGCTCTGGGGGCCTCTTTGGTCAAAAACCCAATGAAAATTCTACAACTACCCCAGCTTTTGGTGCTAGTTCGGACAATAAGCCGGCTGGCACTTTGTTTGGAGGTAGCTCTACTGTCTCTGGATTTGGGAAGAAAGACACTCCATCGTTTGGCCAAAGCTCTACGGACAAGCCTGCTACTCTTACCTTTGGTTCGAACTCATCTACCAAGCCTGCTACTTCAATGTTTGGATCTTCAACCACATCTTCTACTTCTTTATTTGGGCAGTCAAATTCTTCAAAGCCAGCAGCTCCATTGTTTGGCCAGTCTTCTTCCGACAAGCCAGCTACTTCAATGTTTGGACAGAGCTCTGATAAACCCGCTGCTCCACTCTTTGGACAGAGCTCTGATAAACCCGCTGCTCCACTCTTTGGACAGAGCTCTGATAAACCTGCTGCTCCTTCATTTGGACAGAGCTCTGATAAGCCTGCTACCACATTGTCCTTTGGCCAAAGTTCTGCTCCTTCAGGTGGACTGTTTGGAGCCAAACCTGATGATAAAACTTCTGGAGGTTTGTTTGGTAAAAAGCCTACTACTGAAGAAAAGAAGGACGACAAGTCTGCTTCTTCTCTCTTTGGATCAAAACCGGCTTCCACTCCATTGTTTGGAGCAAAAAATGATGATAAACCTGCTACTCCATTGTTTGGAGCCAAATCTGATGACAAACCTGCTACTCCATTGTTTGGAGCCAAATCTGATGATAAACCTGCTACTCCATTGTTTGGAGCCAAATCTGGTGACAAACCAGCTACTCCATTGTTTGGAGCCAAACCTGATGACAAGCCCGCAACTCCATTATTTGGAGCAAAGTCTGATGACAAGTCTGCAACTCCATTGTTTGGAGCCAAGTCTGACAACAAGACTACAACACCTTTATTTGGAGCCAAATCAGACGAAAAGACTGCCACTCCATTGTTTGGTTCCAAGCCTGAAGACAAATCTGCTACTCCATTGTTTGGTCAAAAGCCAGCAGCAGCTTCCACTACCGGTGGGCTTTTTGGAGATAAAAAAGATGATAAACCGGCTGGTGGACTATTTTCCAAAACTGAGACCAAGCCCGATGATAAATCTACTGGTGCAAAGGCAGCAGAGAGCACAACCGAAGCAAAAGCTCCTTTGTTTGGTGCTTCGAATCCTGCTACTACCACTGCTACTACTACACCTTCTTTAACTGCCTCTACAACCGATAAAAAAGAAGAAAAGGGCAATACAGCTACCAAACCATTGAAATCAGCCGTTCCCACTGAGGAAGATACTATTGCATATCTTAAAAATAGGTCAATTGAGGATATCATTACCAAATGGTCAAGTACTCTAGCAAAGCGTACCATGGATTTCCAAGCTCAAGCTGCTGATATCGCTTCATGGGATCGTGTTCTGACAGATAATGGTGACAAAATCACACAGATATATACAGACATGATATTAGCTGAAAGAAAGCAAACCGCTATTGAACAGACCATTGATTATATTTCAAGACAACAGGATGATGTTGAAGCATTGCTGGATAATTATGAAGCTCAAGCCACAGATCTTATTTCCGAGTTGGCTGGTCCTGATGGTTTACAGCCTGTTGATCAAGAGAGAGATAAAAGCTATCGTGTTGCTGAAGAATTAAATGAAAAGCTAGACGATATGGAAACAAGTTTAGCCAGTGTTATTCGTGAGATGAATAACGTCCAAGCAAAATATGCAAACAGTAAGCCTGACGATGCTCTCACTCAAATTGTTAAAGTATTGAACTCGCATTTGTCAAGCTTACAATGGATTGATAGACAAACTGTTGAACTGCAAGAGAAATTAGATCAGATTCAGCAATTAGAGCATTCGTCCAGGGAAAATATTAGTTTTTCAAATCAATCTTATGGCTCAAGGATTGGTTGATCCCATGAAATTTTTATAAATATATATCTATTGTATCTGAAATTCTATTCTTTCAAACTTGTATTTTGGAATCCTAAATAAAATATGTAAATTTTCAGTGTTTATTTATTATCTTTTGATCATCTTTTGCTCATTTATATTAACTATTCAAGTCCCATACAAGTTAATAAAGTCATGTGACTTCGAATTTGTGATATTCAACTACAATTCGTTATAAATCCGTCTTCAGACTGAAATATAACTTAACTTACAAACGGTTGTAAAGCAAAGGGAATCTTCTTGACAGTGCGCAATTAAAGGCAGATTTGTTCGGTTTATAGTCAGTTAATGTGTAACATGATTACCAGCTGCTTAGAATCTACATATTGTCGGGAATCTTCTCCTTTATATAGTTTGAAAGCTCATACCATATCACAACATGTACTGTAATCTTTAAAATATTATTGATAGATATTTTGAATCTTATTGTTATCCAACCTTAAGTTTTTTTTTTCCAATGGACCATTTTAAACATTGAATGTTCCGCTCTTGTAAATCAGAAAAGCCGACCAGTACCAGCCTTTTTAGAAATCATTAATTCTACAGTAGCTTTCACTTCAATCAACAAGTACTTTTTTGGTATTTGATGTTTTGAACAAGTTAAAGATGGAGAAGAATCAGAGTATGAATTAATGGTTTAATATTAGATTGTTCATCATTTTTTATCAATGATTTTTAAATGACAATAGTTTTGCTAGTTACCGAATATGAATCTCAAAATATCATTTTATCAATAATTTTTAAATAAAAATACTTTGGCTAGTTACCGAATATCAGTGTTTTGTATTGCGAGTTTTCCTCTTTGTATACTAAACGACAAAGATTGAATTAACTTTACCAGAATGATAAAAATACTCTATTTATATTTAATGGAATTTTAACAAAATGCTAAATTGATGATATTGATTATAATGATTACTGGATGCTTTATTGAGTGTGGCCAGTAGAACATATTGTGACTTGGTTAAAATGCATGACAGAGATATAACTCTTGTGATCTATTTGTGAGTGCTGGAAAGAAATTCTGCTAATCCAATTTCAACTGAGCTTGCTCTCACTGTAGTGTCTCTAGAACATCTACTACATTCGTTCATTTGATTTCCACCTTCGAGAGTCTGGTTTTCCAGATCAAATTGAGAATCTATATAGCGGCCAGATTGATTTCTGGCCAGTTGTGTCTCGTTAGCTAAAGTATGCCTATGCTCGCATAAAAAGGGATTGTTAGAATATACAGATCTAGGCAAATAGCCAAAGTCGTTGCTTCTCGCCGGTTCTTGGTTGACTGGTTTTTTCCGTCGTACCCAACGTTTTAAGGCTTCTAGCATCTTTGACGGCCAGAATCTACCGCTAGATTTGAGATTTGGGTCATTCGTATTAGTTATAATGTCATAATCATTGGTAGGATCTGTTTCGTTGCAGCATCCACGGGCGTTCTGGGAAGTTTCGGCGTGATCATGGCATCGGTTCTTTTGCAAATGTCGCTCTCGAAAGAAAAATATAGCACTGTTTAAAAAGCAATCAAATGTAGAGAACCATAATGCGATAGACGTGAAAACAGTAAATGATACGGAATCCAAATATCTAAATGATCTGGTAATTGCCAATATTTGTTGAGCGAGAAAGGGTATCGAACATATCGCTGCAATAACTGGATAAATGAATATATATTTTGCCTGGCGTTTTATCATCTGCCGTCTCTTGTTTATTCTATCAATGTTTTCTTGATTCAGCTGGATTTGTAGCTCCCTAATTAATAGTAATACGTCCGGTTCTGGGTTAAGCTGTGTACTCGAATTGGTGTCTTCTGTTGTTTGATTCGTAGTATCTGCACTCTCATTGTAGTTTGATTTAGATGGGAATAGCGAAGCCACTTTTGTTCGTATCAACGAAATCCAATGATATAATTTATTTTCATGCTCTTTTGCTGGTGAGCTCTCGTCATTAAAGAATGAATGCTGAATATTTCGAGTGTTTTTTCGAATGTGTACATATACAATGATCTGGATAATGCAAACAGCCAGCACTAGAGCGAATCTAAAGGACCATAAGAGAAATAGCAGTCCTAAATTGTCGCTCACCTTATAATAACAGTAGAGTGGAGTAAATGTGAACTGAATAGCCTCTACAAATCCTATGCTCGCCGCAATAGTCGGAAATATCAAATAAAATATAAAATACAAATAATAACGGAATCTGTAGAGCCCTCCTTCAAAATTTGGATTCAGGATCAATATTGCTGAGTGTATAGCTATAGCCAAAAGAGCGAGATCAGCAGCGACAATAAACCATATTGTTAAAAAACCGAGAGGCCGACAGAAATCGTTGTAGATAGATATTGGAAGAGACTCTGTAACTAATAAAAATCTCGCAGGATATATCATTTGAATAATCGATTTAGCTGTCGAAATCACTATCATTAAAAGTGTCAAATCATGGTGAAATCGTCGTATTCGCTTTTTCGGATTATAATTAGGTGTATTTCGATTTATAAAATTTTTGATTCGAAGCGCTAAAAACCACCAAAGTAATGCAGAAACTCCTGCAAATGTGCTCAGGCCAGTTGAAATTATTAATAGGATTCGAACATCATAGACAATATCAATTGTATAGCCGAAATCTGCTGGAACTGTCTCTGCCATAATAAGTGAAAATTTGAATGGAACGGAATGAAAAAAAAAATAGTTAAATACCTGTTAGACGAGACTTGGCTAATATATAAAAATCTGACAACCCAGCAATCATATAACTTGAGTTCATTTTACGCAAGCTTTTAGTAAAGTCTACATATTCAGATTTCAAATATTTAAGTTAAAGTTTAACATTGTCTTTACATTTCAAACAAAGAAAAAAAATGATAAAAAGAATATAGAATTAGTAGCTAAACATATCCATAACAGAGCGATCACTGATTAAAACTATTAGAAAACAGTTGAGATTTATTCATAAAAATTTTCAAATACAAAGATGAGTAACTTTTACAAAAATAAAAAAGGGGGTCAGAGGGGGTCAGAGGGGGTCAGAGGGG